>JANVCJ010105940.1:0-17222 GCA_026413505.1 Epizoanthus ramosus
CCCGGATGACAGTGCCAATTAGTGTTTTAATAGCACATGTGCTATTAAGGATTAATTGCACAGTAAAGAACCAATCATAAGCCAGTATATTTTGTAGATGTGCTATTAAACGTGGAATTGCATGCATGACCTGAATTTCCCAGCTGCGCGCGCCGAAGTTTTGTTTACAAATTGGAAAGACTCCATCAGTTTTTAGATCAATTTATAAATGACTATGCGATTCAAGGAAAATTCATATCAGTTTTTCAAGTGAAATTTAACGTGGAATTCCCTCGTCAGGCATTGAATTTTCCTAAGAATTAACTACTTGGCCTGTTTCGTCTTATGCTCTATGCCCGCAAAAACATTGGTGGCCAAAAAATGGGAGTGGAGTGGTATCAAACGTCGACAGCTGTGAAAAAATGGGTTCCTATCTTGGGCACGTGTTTTGACGAGCCCCATCAGTGCCAACTGTCACCTGGTGTTACTTGGCATTACGTTTTTATGTTGTATTTTAGTTTTCATACACTACCACGCCCTGATGTCTACTACCTAACCTAACCAATAACTACAACGGTATCATTTTTTACGATTTTCACATATTCGCAACAATGCAGATTTGTAAATACAGTCATTCAGGATTTTATGGTTTCGCAATTTCAAGCAACATGCCTGCTGATGCTATGAACGCCTCAACTTCAAGATAATTCCGTGAAAAACCTATTCTAACAAATACTTAACAAACTTGTAACTTGTATTTGATAAAGGCTTATTTGTACATTGCAAACAGCAATGCAACCTCAAATGGCGCCCTGGCAACTTCGCTTTTTGGCAGTGTAGTGTCCACGTTACTGCATCCAGCGGTATTTGTAGTGCGATTAAAGGCCCTGAGAAAATCTTCAGAAATTTGAAAAAACTAGTTATTCAAAGGTGACCTCCCTTTGGGGCTTTCAGCACCATGTTAGATCCGTGAAGAAATACGTCACAACTGTAATCTAACAAAACCGCATCGAACAATGAACTAATGCGATATGATGCAGTTTTTATTCACAAAAGAACACATTAAAGGTCACTAACTATAGAAGATAGAGATAGCACTATTATGCTTCAAATATGGTATTATACTCCTGATTATACCGGCAGAATCTGCCAACCCATAATCCATGAAATTAGTAGCTCCTTGACACAAGAACTAATGCATAGAGTTGGGATTTACCTTTCTTTAGCAATTAGTTATTCTTTTGCTTGAGAATCCCATTTAGGGTTTAATACTTGATTCTGCACCGGACTGACGTATTTCTTCACAATGAATCTTTGGAATAAACCTCTGTAGAGTTCGCTAGAGCCTGAATACCGTACCGCGGGCACCCTTGAAGAGCGAGCAAGACCTCTTCGGACGTGAATGGGCTTTCATCGTTACTTTCTCGAATCCAGAGGGAAGAAACAGCGATCTAGTTGAACAATTCACCGAGGCTAAATAATTATTGCATTGCATGCTTCACCACGAGAGCTCAATTTTAATCTACATTTCTCTTAACACGATGAAGGCAAAAGTCTGGTAAATTTGAAGAGTTTTGTTGAATCGAGAAGCCGGCATATTCAGCACGGAGTTTGACAAGTTTGACATTTCGATTCGGCATGTTGCATTGTGCGAAAATTGCCACTGGACCAAGTCATACCTTGCTTGAAGTATTTGTGTATTGCAATAGACCATAATCACGTTACTCAGTTCGCTTTGTATCACGAGTAGTCCCAGTCTACCCAAGAAGCAAACGGCCAATTTGGTACTGAGTATGAAATTTGCCCCCTCTCGAGACTAAAATCTATCCACGCCAATACACTGCGAATTGAGCATTATGAAACAGGCCTATTCCGTACACTCAGTTCAGTTGGAAAACTATTTACAAATTACCACTAACTACAGTTTGTATAACTTCTTGCCTGTCAAGAAGATGCTTTAACTAGCTATTCATACTCGCTCTCCTATACAGTTTCAGACACTAGTCAAGGGAAGAGGTGCTTTCAAAGGGTTTGTATTACGAACTGACGCCAAATTAACTGCCAAACCCAATTTCGGCTCACCATTATTGAGTTAGTTCAGTATCAATTTGGATATACGTGATAAAATTGTGCTATAAAAGCGAATTGTTTGTTTCTGTCGTTAACTGCCAATGTTAAAGACTACAATGAATATATAAGGAGGTTGGCGCGAGAAAACTGGTCACGGGCGGGTCGGACCGCAAATCAGAATTAGAAATAAAAGAGGACTGGAGGCGAGTGTGACACCGTGTGTTAGCCTGAAACAACATAAAAAGAACTCGTTGAATTGAACTGTTGCTGTTATGTTACAATAGCTGTAACATAGAGATAGTTGTGACTATTTCTACAAAAGTACGAACAAAACAGTCTTGACATCTTTTTACAGTGAAGGCCACTTTCTAACGAACTTCATAATTAATTCATGTTTTACAGCCCGATGTCGCCATGAAATTTTATTATTGCAAGTTTATGCTCTACAGACAATGTGACATTGGCTATATTCTACGAGACTGCGGAGTCTCCAGGGAGACCCTCCATTCAAACTTAACAGGAGAGGCGTGGGGCGAGACTCTATTCAAACCTAACAGGAGAGGTGTGGGGCGAGACTGGTATATTCACATTCCTAGAACTTTACTGTAGCAAAACAATTTCTTTGAGTAATAATTCTTGCGGCAGTTTGGTTATGTTGCTATTATACTGGGTCAGCTGAATTAACTTAGATATATATGAGAATATATTACAGCATCTAATTACGCCTAATAAAAAATATGAAGATTAAAACCCCATTGTAAACACACATCAACTATTTCAAAAATCGCTAAAGAATTGTCAGGACGAATCCTGACCTTATACAGTTATCAAAAAGAATTCAAAGCAACCTCTGTTCAACCTGGAACCATCTACCTGGGATTTAGACCCAATTTAATAACTGAACCAAAACGACTTGTAACCGAATTTACCAACAGGCCTAATTCAACTATACTCTGCTTTCACAGACCAGTGTCTTGCATGAAACAAGATCTTTTTTCTCTTGAAGGTTTTGGCCTACAAATTAAACGGAAGTGCTTTGTTTGTAACAGCTAATGCATATGTTCTCTTTTCCTTCTTTTAAACGGCAGATACAACGAAGGTTTAGCCCACTAACCAAACACAGCAATCTATACTCTACCTATCCCAACACAATACGTTATATCTTGTCTTAACTTGCTCAACACTAAACTTTTTACAAAACTTCAAAGTTATTTACTATATATCAAGAAAAAATACGCTTTTAAATTAAATGTATTAAAATTTCGACCATTTAAACTGTACTTTTCTCACCTCTTTGTCTCTCTGTAAAGGATTTCTGAAACTCCTACCATGCGGACTTCAGACAATTAAGAAATGTGCACTGCACTCAATATTAACGGCGTGGTTCGCCAGTGTTGAAAGCTCGAATTTGAAATCGAGTTCAGTTATCGCATATAAATATCAGGAAGGTTTTCACTCTCTTCTTGGAGAAGTCTCTGTACATCAACGGACATTCGATTTAAATTACTACATATTTGAATTAATAAAAACGATTCACGTCCTCGCTGAATCCGGTCTACCTAGCCAAGGTGTGTTATCCTCCTATAGGTACCACTTCATCCGCAACAAGTAAAACACATTCATTAATCGACTTGTAAGACCTGATAAACGACCAGACCACATGTCGAACCTCTGTGTTTGCTGAGCTCGCGGATGTCCCAAATTCTCTGAGTAGCCATATATCTTGTACTTGCAAATTTATTTGCTCTATCTTCAAGGATTCAAATTGTGATCTTGTGCAGTGCATACCTTCAGAAAATCCAGCTGATTTTTTATTTCTGAATTGCATGATTATTATATTCTCGTTCCACCCATGAGATCGATTCTGTTACAAAACTGAAACCGAGTAACCTGCAGAAGTATGACAACCGATTTCATGTGTTCCTGTATCACGTGATAAACAGTTTCACAATATGGGAGTCTCCAAATTGGCTTCTCGTTCCATTGGCTGCTTGACGTATTGTGCCTGTGTTCTAAGCAAAACTGTTTATTTCTGCCTCCGATGGTGGACCGGTCTGAATATCCGGGAAACAGATGCAGTTATTCCTCTGTTCTCAGCTATCATTGCCTCAACGAATGCTTTGCTCTCTGCTCCTACATTCTCCGCAATCGATTTGCTGTTGTGTCATTTCAGTTGTTTGGTGTGGAGATTTCCGGCAGTGGCAAGAGGAAACTCGGCACATTATACTCAACAGTAATATTGTACCTATCTGCTTCATGCTTGGCACGAAATATTGTTGAGGAATTTCTGGGAGTACCATTCTACACAGTGACAAGAAGATACGTCTATGCTCCATGCTCATCACTCAGTCATCACTCAGTCACCACTCAGTCATCATTAACCAAGCAATCCACTCGGAATGCATTTTGGCTTCAATCAACCTTGGTCTGTGCTCGACACAAGTACTCGTGTTTCATCCTTTTGAGGAGTACTGAGATTTTCTATACCATACGTCACCACGGAAGGATATCTGTGACTCGTCAGGGGTACCCTACGTCACACTGGATGGATACTGCTGACTCTTGCGGGGTACTGACGGGAGATCATCATACCATGCCTCACCACGGGGAACTACTGCGAGTGTCACTGCACACTATCCCAGATATACTCGAGTCAAAACGCCTATACTCTGCTGAATGGGCTCAGCTTTACTATCTTGACTCACCAAGTGAGTTTCTTACTGTTCATATTGTCAAAAACTTGGAAATAATTTGAAGTTGCTGTTCTTGTGCAGCTAATGTATATCTGCACTTCATGGGCTGTGCTTTAAAATCCAAATTTTTTATGTATTATCTAAAACGCTTTAAAATGTAAGAAGCCTTGTTCTTCAGCAACACACTGTTGCTGCTTCTCATATTGCTGTGTGGTGTGATTGAGAATGCCGCCGATCATTACAGTTAGGATCATATCCACGGCGACTGTTGGGTGTTGACTGGTCGTGGCCAATGTTGTTAGGAATTGTGACTGTCTCAAAGTCCGGCATTGTCACCACTGCTGAGGTAGTGATATTATTGGGTTGTCTGCCATCACCATGGTGACCATGTGGATGCCCGTGTGAATGCGGCTTGGCATTTGAATTCGGCTTGCTTTTGATGTCATTCATCTCGATGTGGTCACCCAATACAGCATTCCCATGCTTGTGTGCGGGCTCAGACATTGAACGCATGCGCTTAACACACTTTCCATTGTAACTGTTCCGGTTGTAGCAGGCGTTGTCACACACGGCGGCAAGGGAGAGCGAGGAAGAAATGGGAGAACCCGAAGGAGTACAAATTGGAGTTGGAACTTTCGGCGGTCTTCTCACCGGCTCCCCATTGTATGCATATTCCATTTCTACAAATTGACGTTGCTGTGAAAAACAAACATGACAGTGTTATCATCTGAGAGACTTTTTGAGCTGAGCTTTTTTGCATGCATTTGTACTTTCTGTACATACTAAGATGATAAGAAATGGCGGTTATATTTCAACGCACATTACAGTGGCACCGTCAAACGTATTTTCATCATGTATAATTTATTTTAATTAGGATTAATTATCTTGAAAGAAACAAAAGGTCGTAGCAAATAACTAAAATTGGAGGGAATCTTCCTATCTGAACACCGTGTACAGAAATGAAGTTGGAGGATTTATAATCCACTCCATCCATGCCATTCTGCACTGCAGCACAAGATCACTTGTTTTTGTCCTGCTTTTTATCAGAATATTTCCATCGAATTTATCCACCGAACCAAGATAATAGGAGATTTCATTGTTTTGGCTTCACAGTGCCTCAGATATCAACGTAAAGTAACAACCAGAACGAAACGTCTTCCAAGATCGGGGAATTCGGCGGTGGACGTATATCCCGGACACTGTCTTGCTTTAAATTTGTCATCTTGATTTCCAATCTCGGGTATTAAAAACAAGTTTAAAATATTAAAATACTCGTAATCCGCTTCCATCTGTGAATCTGTGTCATCCTGCAATTTGCTTATGTTATCGCATAGTCTCGAATGAAAATTTGGAATAAATACGAAAGGGTGAAATTTTCAACGAATGACTTATCATCATCTCTCTTATGTTTTTCTACCACGGTAACCTGTTATTTTTAGATTTCATGTGATTTGTGGGGAATTTGGTACATCGCAAAAATGCCTTGAAATAACTGTGACATAGTCCCCTTTAATAACTCCATGGGACATCTGTTTGGAATTGGAAAGATATGTTGATAAACATTACGTCAGCAAAGATTCGTCCACTGATGCAAAACACCATGCGGTAAAGCGAGTAATTTCACTGCATCGTACCATTAATGGTACCAGAATTTAATGAAACAAGTAGGGCACGATTACAATGATTCTAAATACGCTGCAGATGAATTTGTTGTTTAGACTTTGACAACTTGTGAATACGTGTTTAGTTCTTGGATTTCAACTACAATATTCTCCCAGAAATTACAAGAGCTTTGTCAATTTACTATTTAACAGTTTTAATCTAGACTTAGCCTGAAACTCAAACGCTCTCCTCGGCGTCGCAAGATATTTTCTCACCAAGAGAAAATAAATTTGCCGTAAATCTAACCAAGCCAGTGACGTCACTACACCTGGGGCCCGGATGTTCAAAGAGCGGCACCAGATTCGGTCGATACCGCAGATTCATTGGGAAAATATTGAAAGCGACTGGCGCTTTGCAAATTAATGATGGGTGAAAAATAGGAAAAAGCGAATATGAATTAACGGAACAACATAACCAACCAAATAACCCCACTATATACAAAGATCTGACTTAGTGACTCATTGGTCGAGGTTAAGAGCAAACGTATTCACGCGACAGACGTCTCTTTCTCAGGGAGAAAATTCTTTCGAGGAGGAGGAGAGCGTCTGACTTTCTGGCTAATTTAGGCTCCCCTTGTACACTCTGTTAACGTAAATCATGTTCGAGTCTCCTTAACTTCGTTGTAAGTTTAACTATTTTCGTTTTTACACTTTTCTCTCTGCCCTCAATTATTTGCGGTAGACACCCCGCATGGAAATGAAATCTCGCTTGTACGTACCCCACATATGAGGTATTCCCCATAGTCACTCTATAATTTCTCTCTACATCTGTTATTTCTGATATTATTTTACAAGTCCAAAGAAGGTTGTTAAACTACTTACCGTAGCTTTCTCTAAACAGTGTAATAAATGATTGTGTTGCTCCTCTAGTAATGTTTTCTCTTTCTCTTTGGGCGGAATCTGAGTTAACTCTAGCCCTGCACCCTGCAAAGACGATACGGCATCCCCGTCAACCTGAACGTCCTGTATTGGTATTTAATTGAATTGGCCCGGCAGGTTAGTGGTTAGTAGGTCAAAATTAACGCACAAGGTTAATAACAGCAATTAACAGGTTATCACAAGTGAACCAAGAATACAATAGGCAATTATTTTTACCAATTAGAGTATCAATAAGAGTTAATGAGTTAATAGCTATTAGACAATATCAAATCAAGCAAATTAACAAACAATTAAGGAGGTAATTAAACATTTACAATGTACTTGCAACTTATCAATATTTATTTCAATAACACAACAACTTAGTAAATAAACAAAGCAAAATCAACTAAATCGTTAACAACTTTCAGGGGTCGTCCCGGTTCTCTAGAGCTCAGTAAGTAGCCGTTTTTCAAACTGAAAGCAGCAGATTAGTAATAAGATATTATGACTCATAGATTATTTCATTAAATTAGGAATTTGTGGAGGTTAGTTTTGCTGGATGCCGGTTTCAACCACAAGTCATTATTATTATAACAGGTAAAACCAAGCGATGCCAAAAAGAAAACATCGCAAATCCTGGCACGTAACCAGACCAATTTCCACCTTTTTCAGTTAAAGAGAACAAACAGTGATATATTTTCTTGTTCATCAGGTGCAAGGGACTTCTGTTAACCCTTCAGGTGTTGTTACCCTTGCACCCGCCACTTAATATGTTGTTTATTTTTCTGTTGTTTTGAATCTTGTATTGTGGAAATAATAAACCTTTAAACCTTTGAACCTTTATTTTTGAGTCTAAAAATCACGGAATATTTTTAGAACTGTCAGTGAAATAAACGCCTGAATTCAAAGTGTGATAAATCTCATTAAAACTGACAAAAAAAGTTAGTGATTATGACATTTCAAACGTCACGAAACGACCTCAGGGCTCCTATTTTTCCATGATTTCTTGTATTTCAGAAGACAATGTTGGCCAATGTTGTTTTAATTTAAGATGTTTTGAAGCGCACCAGCGCAGAATAACCGCAAGGAAAACAAACAAAGCCTTTATTTGTGTCAAAATTCGAGTTCTTCAGTTGTACATAAACTTCAGACAAATATTTCTGTGCACTGAAATTTGTTTTCCAAGACGTTCCGTGACTAAAACTACAATTCCACGACTGTCCAGGCCGGGCTAGCTTCTCGCCTCAGATGCCAGGAGTGTGTATTGAAATTTGTGTCCCAAATATTACAAAGTCTTCTTGTATTACTTAACGGGAGCGAACGTTCAGGAGTGCAAAGCAAATTGATAAACTAGTAAAAAATAGACCTTTTAAAGGCAATGTGTCAGCTTCAATAGAGACCCCACGTAGTGTCCTGCAGACGCTTTAAAAATATCGGCCAATCAGGTAGCTTCAAGTTAATTGCAATGTCTGGGATTGGTCGAGTTGGCGTGGCATTTTGAAACCAGTCACTGGAACGGTAGCTATAAATAGATTTCGAGCACTCTCAACGTTATAAGCTGATAGATTACCTTTCAACACATTTTATATACAAATGAAGACCGATTTTTCTGCGAAACAGGACTCGTTCGATTGGGCGAGCTATTCGTAAATAACAATTGAGCCTGACACTTGACCCATAACTTGGGCATTTTTAAAAGACTAAATAACAGTTCTGATAAATCGGTCTTTTAAACTGCATAAATCAAAATAAGACAATTAAAGATAAGTAGGAATCCTGACTGTACTGATCTACTTAAATTCTCCTTACTAATCTCTATACATTACTTCTAAAACCAGTTGGGAGAATGTAGGAATTTATAAAGAACATTTGCAGCAGGAAATCGGTTTAAGAGCCAGTTTCTTTACTACATATGAGTAAGTGTTTTAGTATTCTTACACGAACATGGTAAGGAGAAAGTAAATGTTGATAACTGGAACTAATGGCATCCGTTCATCAAATTACAGTTGAGAGGAGCGAATCCGCTCTTCAGTTGTATTGCTCTGACTCAACTGAAGTTTATTAACCTCATCGTTATTTAATATTATTATTATTAATATTATTATTATTATATCATCTGTTAGTGTTCACTTACCAGCGGAACGCTCTGCTTGTCCGGTGGAGACACGAGTGCCGTCCCTGCCATTGTCTTGGATATTGACACACGGGCTTGCTGCAGTTACACAAGAGAAAAAGTTCAGAAAACAACTTCATGGTTTGAACTGGTATAGTTCAGTGCTGGCTGGGAAGGAGATAACGTCAGTGATGTGAGAATCTACTCCACGTGACATCTGGCAAGATTTCATTTACTACAAGGACATTATATTATTCAGAGCAATCGCGACACTGATATAAAACAGTTAAACAACAAAAGGAAGGTAGTATAGGTGAGAATATACCGTGGATTAATCGTGTAACATCCTAATCTATATATTAATCCTCTTACAAAACGTCTGTCTCGAGGACAGGTTAATAATTCTCAAAAGGAAACAGGGCAGTTGTACTGCCTTGTATAGCAATAGTATCATTACAAGCAAACGCAGGGACGGAGCCGGAAGATTCAGAAGTGAGGAGGATGGGGGGAGGAGAAGAGCCAACCTCAGCAAATTGTATCTAGATACATTATTACAACAATAAACCCGGCCATGTCGCCCTACCTCGCCCTCCCCCCAACCCACCCCTGTAACTGGGCAGCACCCATAATTTATAGCGCACGATAACCCCCCAAACACCGTCATAAATGTTTTTAGTACAGGGACGAATTTCGCAAAAATAAATGGCTTTCTATGTGACTATTCGTTGTGTTAGGTTCACGAGGTACTGTGGTTAAATGTACAGCCGCCATCTTTTTTAGTCTGGTTAATTCCATGACAGGTCCTCCATTCCTACACTAAAGTTTACTCTGAGCCATGAGATTAAAAGTTGACGATTATGTTAAGGTTTCTTGCAAACAGGTTCAAAATTAACTAGGCTTAGTTAGACGTTTTAGTAAACTCTTCAGTTGCAAGAAATGAGTAGTAGAAATCAAACACTTTAAAAATGAATTGCCAGGATTTCTGTCAACTCGCACAACGTTAACAAAAGTTTTAGCTTTTCAAGTGTCTCACAGAACGGTACTCCTACGTTTTGCTAACCGTGTAGCATGGTTAGTGCAAGGAAAAACACAAGTCGATTATAGTAAGCCTGGGATTGATATGTAAACAAGAATGAAGATTGTGCAGACATGTTATCTAATAATCAATTTGCAGACGAATGACATCTGGTAATGTAGCACATAGAGATCATTTCGCTTAACTGCCAAAGATTGATCAGAACAAAATGCTCGCGTCAGCGAGTCACGCGTCAATTCTCATCTCTGATTGGTTGCCAGTACTCAACTCTCGAATTGCATTGGTCAAAAAACTGCTTTGACAATGCAATGACAATGCAAATGGCAATGAGCTTTTGACAGTGAAGCGAAATCGTCTCTAACTTGCAATGCATTTGGCATAACAACAATACTTGCGTGTTCCAAGCATATACTATCTATTTCTTCCACCTCCTCGTATTTTCTCTAATGGTTATCATTAAACCTTCCAATACCACAGTCAGCAACAGCCGTGAAAAGTTGATTGCTGGCAGCTTGCAGCAATAGACCAGTTTCGTATTCGCAATTTCCCGCTGATTTCAATGACTACAGACTCATTTGTACAGTGTTAGCCTCGATTTGGCGTGAAATATTCAAAAATACCAACGGAGATACGAGCTATTTACAATTTTGTGTATTGTTGGAGGTGCAATTTTACTGGTTCAAAAGCAGTAAAATTTCACCAGCTTCAACTATTTTTTCACTTGGTATTTTTTAGTCTGACTTGCTTTTGGTCACTGGCATGTCCTTATTTTGAGACCTATCAGGTAGTCGGCACTTGACTGAATATTCTCAAAATGGTATCTCTAAAATGTGGAAGATTTTCACACTTATGATCATGTTTTCCTCTCAAATTCAACTTGCTACCTCAACTTCATTTAAAAGTATTATGCAGCATTATCTTTACGTACTTTGTTAGTTCAAAAGACAAAGCCAACCATAGCGAACAACTGACAAAGTAGTTCTGTCTTGACAAAAAAAACCCCAAGACTGACGTTTTTCATTATTTTCATTAACTGACAATCGTAGGTCAAAACTGCAAACGTTTCCTTTCTGCAATACAGGATTTGACAAAACTTTATCCGATTCTTGGAAAGCAACTCAAAGACATATAAGAAATGTTAGTTAGTTTTTCTGCTCTTCAAAATATCACCTCTCCAAAAGTACAAGATTCCAAGCGTATTTACGACATTTTTTGGGCATTTGATATTTTGTACTTTTCCACCAAAAAGCTTGTGTGTAAGCATAACAGTGTCCTTAATGTAGAAGGCCAGTAAAGGTTTTCCGCCCTGCCATCTTGACAGGTTTGGAAAAAACTGGAAATTTGAGATTTGGTGATTGGTAATCAAGAACAAGGATGTGATGGGAGGTGTTATTATTAAATTATCTTAGTTTAGTTTAGTAAGTAAATATTATTTAATGTTAATTAACAGCATATAAATTAATTTAATTTTAGTCTAATTTATATCACAGCTGACTAGATCAATGAACTAAAAGTTGACGTGGTATGTTTATTATTGTCAGGATGGATCATCCAAATCTGCAGTTACGCCAAGTGAGTTATCTAGGAGAGTTAAAATTCGTTGAGCCACAAAATCTTCAATACTCTTCAGGCAAAACTCTTACGGGAAGAATCGTGAAATTTCAAGATTTTGCAAACAGAATATTGAAAATTTCAAGATTTGCAGCAGAATATTGAAATTTCAAGATTTGCTAGTGAAATTTTAAGATTTTGATAGCAGCAGATTTGTGGCAGAATCTTGAAGTTTCAATATTCTGTGGCACAGTCTTGAAGTTTCTAGATGCAGGGAAGTATTGTCCAGGCAAAACTTATGCGAGAAAAATCTTGCAATTCCAAGATATTGTAGTAACAACTTAAAATTTCACAATTTTGCCGGCAGAATATTAAAATTTAAAAACGTCGGTGCCAAATTTTGAAATTTCTATATTTTACGGGAGAATATTGGAGATGCAAGATTTTGTTGGTAGAATTTGAAATTTAAACATTTTACAGCAGAAAACTAAAATTTAATGATTTTATAACAGCAGAATCAAATTTCAAAACTTTGTGGACGAATATTGAAATTTTAAAATTACTTGTGGCAGAATATTGAAATTCAAGAACAATTTGCAGCAGAAAAGTAAAATTTAACGGTTTTAACAGCAGAATTAAAATTTCAAACCTTTGTGGAAGAATATTGAAATTTCAAGATTTTGTAGCAGAATTTTTAAATTCCAAGATCTACTGCTGCAGAATCTGAAATTTCTAGATTTTGCGGCAGAATCTTACAATTCAAGATGTTACTGGCAGAATATTGAATTTTGAAAAATTTGTGGCAGAAAAAAATGGAATTTGATGATTTTCAGCAGACTAATGTAATTTCAAAATTTTGTCAGCTGAATGATATAATCTGTTGGCAGAATATTCAATCATCACCTGATACGTGACTACAACAGCTTCTGATCCACCCTCACAGTAGAATACATACATCAATTTTTAGCTAGTTGATCAGTGTTAGTAATAGTAGCTTTTATATTTATGCATTAATGTTTCAAGTGAATGCAGTGTTTAAAATAATAATAATTAATAATGAAGTGATTAGTTAAAACAAACGATATCACCAGCCATTCAGCTCAGAGAAGATCGAATCTTAAGGGTTGCACAATTTTCTCAAACTATTTCCAAGAAAATATTATTCAAACTTATTGCACGTTCTTTTTGGTCTGCGGATCTACATGAATACACCATGCAGTCAGTTGCTGGTTAGACTCAAAGCCTGCATATCACAGACCTGGCATGTAGATGTTTTCAGAGCATCTTTGTTCCCTGCTGTAGATGGAAAGAATTTCAGGGCTCTGGGAAGAAAATCGAAAATTCTCCGTGCATGCAATGGCGGTGATGATCATGAAATACAAACTCAACATACAGATGTGTTGTTTGTGAGATTTTTTTCCTGTTCATCTTTCTGCATCTGGAGGAATGAGAATGTTAAGTGTGAGTGGATTAGTGTTACATGTATATGTAGATGGTTAAAAGGTGATGGAAATGAAATAAACACACATGCACTGTGAAACATCGCAAGACAACAAGCTAGTTGAGTCGCAAATCATGTCAGCTCAGGCTATGCAAGGTCAGTCAACACCCCACGGATCCGAGGTCATGTTCTAAGCTTTAACTGGTTGTTGTGGCATTTGGTAATGAAGTAGATCTATTGTTTCTCGCTCTAAACAGTCACAAAGAAGCTGCTTTTGGTTGTGTAAAGGTGTAGATCTATATATTTATGTTTTATGTGTTGTTATGGTTATTGTTATCGTTATCGTTATCGTTATCGTTATCGTTATCGTTATCGTTATCGTGAGATTCTCTTTACCCAAATTGTCCTTCGGCATCACACAGGTCCATCTGGAAAATGATTACTGGCATTTTAAACTCCTCAAAATAACAAGGTTAGTGTGTTTTCACTTTTGACATGTAAATAGGTATTAAACTGTGTTTCACTTTCAACCTTATTCATACTAGCGGAAAGTACCCATATAGATTTTAAACCACTGTAACTAAAGAAGCATTTATGATATAATGCTGAAACTTCGTGACTTTTCCTGAAATGTATCGGGGACCATTTTAATGTTTCAAACATATTTCCATGATCTAACTTGTTTCCAATGGTAACCATATTTTGAGTGACAGCTTCCTTGAATAAATAATATGTGTTAACCAAAGTTCATTACAATAATATCTGAACCAATTAAGACAATGTTCCGACGTTTATATTGACAAATCCAAGATGGAGGTTATAGCAGATTTAGAGGTCATATGATGGCAAAATTCAAATTCAATTAGATTGGTAATAGGCTATCTAATTAGCACACCGATTTTCGATTCCTTGTCTATTATAGACTACGGGGTTCTCAACCTACCTGAGGAACTTCAAAAAAGCCCAGTCTAAATTGAGTTGAAGATAAATGTCATGTTAGCGCTGTGCATGCAAGCTAGGGAGTGAGTCTGCGCATTCCGTAGCACCGTCTAGTGATCTTGTAATATGACAGCTCAAGCATTCAACATTAAATATTCATTTACAGCTGACAAGGAGAACCAATCTACAAGACCTGCAGTAGAACTAGACTCTTGTAATGGGATAATTCATGTATACTATTTCGTTCAGTATGCAAAAGAAGAAAAGTGAACGCCAAAGGTGCAAGTCTGTGTGTGTTAAATGACGTTCAAAGGTTATAATTAACTTTCCAAAGAGTCAGAAGACATCAAACTGTGCCAAATAAAATGCAGTCTACGTCCTGTTATTTGCTTAATCAAAGGCATGACAGTAGTATAGTAGGCACGAGTTAGCCATGTTTTTACATGCCTATCTTGTCCCTACTATACTGCTCGAGGTATCAGTTTATGTCCTTGTTCTTGTCCTGTTTTTGATCAGCTCTATTACTGAAATCATGACCTAATTGCTTTTTCTTGATACTGTAGAGAGACAATCAATGGATACAAAACATCTCAGAGACTAAACATTTTTAAAAGATCCTCTTTAATCCTCCACATGAGTCACGTGTAAATGGCACAATGGATGCATTATAGATACAGACTGACCGTGAGAAATCATCACCTGTATGAACCCCTTGAAACGTGATAATGGTTCCATTTTATTCAAAACTCTTTATTTAACTGTGCCTTCAAGAAACTGTATTAATCTGCTCTTTGCTGTTTAATCCCAATAGTAGTGGAAACTGTAATATAATAGACGTCAGAGCTCAAGGAAATCTTAGCTCTAGTTATTAGCTTTGAAAATATTGTAGTTCTAGTTTTAGCTTATACAGTACACTGTAGTTGACGAGCCGATATTCTTAATGAAAGTGCTACAATAGAGGCATCATTACTGTCTTTTCATTATTATTAAAAGTAATGAAGACAACTTTTAATTGCACAGATTTTAGTGTAACTGTCAACTCAATGCAATCTGGTTCTTGACAAGTGGATCTTTATCAGTTTAATACAATGCAAAGTGCACATATACGTATGGAACAACGTTCAAATGCATATCTTTTTACCACTACTGTACAACAGAGCTGAAACATCGCGACTACCTTCTTAAGAATGTGAATTGTTATAGAAAATACATGTGTGTCAAGTACATATAGACAAAGAATTGTAACCAATATTAATTGAAAGAAGTTGACATGACGTTAATTTAATTGACAAATCATCAAAAAAAGCAAGTAATAATTCTTACTTATGTATATGAACGATTTTGTCAGCTAAATGCAAAGGTTTGAAAATTAATAGTCACTGTAAAGTCTCGGGTATAAACACAACAGCTACTAGCTATAGGATTCATAAAGTATTTTAGCAGTCATTTTTTGGAAAACTGTCAGGATTTGATTATTAGATGTATGTACAACTATCAAAATCTTATGCAAACTCTTGTACAGTCTTAGTCTTAGTCTTAATATTGCCTGAAATTTAGTGAGGAGGAAGAGGGGGGGGGGAGGGGGAGGATGGCTTATTTTTAGGAGATATTATTGGGGATAACATAACAAATGGATGGATAAAGAATCATATGATGTCACAAGACATGTTCTTTGTTGATTTCATAATATTTATGACAACAGAAAAAAATTGAAATTATTTTAAATTAATAAAAATCTCAAAGTGCACTTTGAAACTTAAAAACTAAAAACATAAGAAAATGTTATCTAAAACCTTATAGTTATAATTATTAAAAAGCTCATTCCCCTTTGTCCTGTCACTCAAGACTCATGCAGGGAAGCAGGCATTATACCCATGTGATTGGCAGGTTTAACAATGACATTATTGCATTTAGAGTAACGTACAGATCAACACCATTACATAAATTATACTAAGGGTTCCCACTCATTTGGAAAACAAAATCTCCTGAGTTTTCCCTGACATTTCACTGAACATTTCACTGATGTCTAATCTAAATACTTTTTAAATGACAATTAAAAACTGCCATTTTTTGGAAGAAATTATTGCCACATAACAGGCAAAAGAATGTATTATGTGAGACTCCTCACTTACTATATGTGCAAACCTAGGATTTAACTGACCTTTCAATGAATGTGGGAACCCTGTACTACTAAATGCTAATGGAAATGAAATGGATAGCAGTGTTTTGTGAGCTTCCGCAGAAGTCAGCTGGCTAAGGATACTGAACTTCAATTCACTGCACCCTTCCTAAATACATATAAATTTCTGCCTATTAATTAATATTATTCTAAAATTCATAGTTGAAAGTCCAACTTTCCAAATATTATGTACTTCAAAATCAACATACCGAGAGGGATGATTCTTAACAGTTAATATGTTTAAGTACTTCATCTTCATATCCATTTTGAGCTTTCATAATCACAAGAACTAAATTTTAAATGATATATGAATAAAATTTTCCATTTTCTTTGCCCCCCAAATTATCTTTGGTTCTGCTGTCATAGTTACAACATTTTTACATGTATTAATTATGTGTTACATATAGTAATAACTGTTCTAGAAATTCCAACTTGAGGAAATGTGACTATCAACTGTCTTGAGTATTAATTAGGACTACTTTGTGTCCTTTGAGTTACATGTATAACTTAAATTCATGACTCGCTTCCCCTCCCTTCACCCTTGAGAAACAGATTTATATTATGTACACCAATTGCTTACAACAAACTGGTAAATGTCCACTGGACAATACTTCATCTGGCTCAAAACTTGCTGTTTTTCACAAGCACTTTTCAACTGGGCTGAAAATATGCTCTTCTATACATGCAATTTTGAAAAAATAC
>JANVCJ010106051.1:0-17222 GCA_026413505.1 Epizoanthus ramosus
GTGAATATTGAATCAATCCCATAACCTTTCCCCCCCCCCCCTTTTGGCCCCTGTTTCTAAATGTTCCGGATCTGCCCCTGTCCCTTAATTATACATAATGTGTTACCAAATAATAATTGTTTTCAAGGCAATAATTTGTATGCAGAATTGCAAGAACAACAAAATTAGTATAATTTATTCCCTTGTAAATTATATTCCATATCATGTTTTTATCCAAAATAGATTTGATGGCAACCTCAGCTGAAAAACAGTTTGCTTTCAACAGTTCAAGAATGTTAGTGTTGTCTTAGGGGCCACTTATGTGATCCGGCCAGCCAGGAAGATCCCAGCATCTCTCTAACCAGTTATATGACAACTGGGCTGGCTTGGCTTGACACATTTCCAGCAATATGTAGCAGGGATTTCACACAACTGGGCCAAAATTTGCCATGTAATAGTGAAACAGGCCAGGTGCCCAGGCTAGTCTGGCTCAGTGATGGGCCAGCAAGAAGGCAACTGTTACCTCATCACTCATCTGCAGGTGCCATTTCAACTGTGAAAACACTTCCCGTAAACGTTCCATGTAAACCTGACCAAAAACACATCCCAGCAAACCGAACTGTTTGGGACATCCCAGCTCATGTAATTGTCCCCTTAATCTATTTAAAGTGGCAGACCGAGTGTTGTACAAATTCTTTTCATTTGCCTTCTTTGCTATATTTCTGGCATGCATACCTGTGATTGGGTGCAATACTGAAATAACGAGAGCAGGGACTGGCAGAGGACACTTGTACAATTATGCCTTATTTTCGGATGGCAACATGAAGGGCCTTATTTGACTTTATGAAAAATAACTGACTCTGTTATTCTTGAAGCAAAATCTTTCAATATTTGTATATACATATATATGTACCATCGGTAACTGCAATGCTACATGTACACTAAGAACTGTCTGTGTTGTTGGTGAAATGTACTGTAGACAACACCCAAAAATCAAGAAACTGTTTTGAATGTGGCAGTTGCCATGGCAACACATTTCATTGTATGACAGCGAAGCACGCACAAGAGGATTCCTCATCATTTCTATTTCCTAGGAAAGTCATTCAAGAGACATTCAGAAGTTAAATAAAAAGCTACATGTACGAGGGGTGGGGGCAGATTCTCCCCCCCCCCTTTCTCCACAGTCCAGATAGGATTAAACTACTAATGTGTACAAAGACAACACTAAAGTATTATTTGAGAGCAATAGTATTTGCAGCTGAGGTTCTTGAATGGTTATTTTGTCATTATTATTTACATGCCAGCTATTGCCATTATTATTTTTTTTTTAGCTAATTATATCACTGCATGTAGTTTTTATTATTCTTGTAGATATTGCTAACTTTTAACATTCTTTTTTAATCTTAAAAACAACATTGTAAACGCATTGAGGCTTGCTAAATGCGTATAAGAACGGTTATTGATTATTATTATTAATCTAAAAAACCTGTGCAGATGAGATGCAATCTTGCCTTGTACCATCTTGCTTATTAACTCTGTATAGACCATTGTACTGGCTTCCATATGCTGTATGATTGGTTTAATAATATTAATATTATTAAATTATTAGAAATTTAATAATAGTAATTAATTAATTAATTATCAAACTAAGAATGTACCATCTGTTTTATTTCAGATCTGACACACCGCTCATTTACAAGGCTGTTCCTGGCTGGTTCATTCATGTTGAGAGCATTGTAGACAAACTTTTAGCTAACAATCAGAAATGTTATTGGTGAGAATATACACCTAATTCAAGAAAGGTTGACCTGTTTTCACAAAACATAAAACAAAATTTATATGACCCAAAGGAATTGTGGGAATGATAAAACGTGCCCCAGCATTATAAATTACTAGTTTTATGCAACTGGATTTACTGGCACTGAGCTGGTCATGTGAACATTTTGGTAGAATTGTCTTCAATATTACAGTGTTTGCACTAATTTTGGAATTGCTGGAAAACGTCTGGAAAGGAGATTTTTCATCGTCCCCCAACTAAAAACATATGGAAATCTGTTGAGAAAAGTGATGTGTTATGTTGTGTTTTGTTGCATTGTGTTGCATTGCCGCATTGCATTGTCCTGTGTTGTGTTGTGATTAACATGTTAATTAGTAACAATTCCTTGCAGTTTTATTATTTTTTATCCTACAATACTTTATTTCAATTTGTGCCTTTGTATAGCCAAGTTCCCACATATTGCAATCCTTTGTGCACTGAATAAAAAAGAGCAGCAGAAAGCCCTAGGTATCCTGTTTTTATTAATGTCAAAGTACATCTATGGGGTAAACTGTGCCCTCAATTGTTACAATATTTCTGGTTCAGACTACACCTTCAACTGCCAACAATCAGTTCGCAACATGAAAAGCTATAATTTTAATTGATGTTCTTTTCAAGGGTGCCAGAATTTGTGAAAGAGAAACGATTTCACAATTGGCTTCAGGGTGCTCATGACTGGAATGTGTCTCGCAATCGATATTGGGGAACTCCAATGCCACTCTGGGTCAGTGATGACTATGAGGAGGTACTGTATATGAAGATTATCGATGTTGTATGTGTACATGTACCTGAGAATCAAACCATCAACTCAAAGCGAGACTATCAGTAGAGCTGAAGGCTAATGATTAATAGTATCAACCCATTAAGTTGAATTTTAATCTGTGTCATCCTACTTTTTACAAATCAATTGTTGTCTTTTGCTTTTAGATTATTGTTGTTTCATTTAGATATTTACATGTAATTTGACCTTTTTGAACAGAAAAAAGGTAACCATGGTAATGCCTCTTTTATGCTCCCAACTCTTTCACTGCCTGATTGAGGTTTATCAACATCTCTCCTTTCCCAAGCGTGTGGTACGAAATATTAAGTAGATTGGTAATGAGAATAAAGGAATTAATCATATTACCAACTTCTCCAAACCAACGTTTTGTTATAAAATAATGCATAAATCAGTGAGGACAATTGTATAATACATTATTTCTTATGTTTTATTTTGGAATGGTTAATGCATTCATTGCAGGTTCGTGACCTCTTCAGTGCAAAGTATTTCATGAATCCTAATGTTCAATTTGTAACTTTTTTGCCAGGTGGTGTGCATTGGTTCAGTTGATGAATTGGAACAACTCTCGGGAGTTAAAGTCACTGACCTTCATAGAGAGAAGTATGTACTGTTTTCTTACTAACTATAATAATATCAGGTTTAACAAAAAGCTGTTGGCTAGACAATTAGTCGGTGGCTTTGGTCTTCGATAGTGTACGTAATACAAAGCAGCTAGCACTAGATCAGTGAGAACATTATGAAAGTGACAGTGACAGTGTACTTTTCAGTTTAAATGTAATTAATATTTGAAGCTGGATTCCTAGGTCTGTAACTAAACCCTTGTATTGTGATTGGCCGAAAGCCAGGTCTGTAGTTCACCGTTCAGACCTTTTGCTATACAGGCTTGTGGACCTGCAACTGACTGTTTATTTTGCAAACATTTCATTATAAGCACGAGAAAAGCCATATAATAAAAATATTAATAACCACATTTCAGTCTGTCAAACAGACCTCACTTTATTCAGTCTGTACAGTCAAGACCTTGGGCAAAATATTCTCCTATGCAGACCTGCAAATCAATTATTAGGACGTTTAGATAAATACATTTATAAATGTAGTCACTATCTGTGCATGATAAGGATAAATCAATAGTTAAAGCGCATTCCTCACCCTTTAGTGTAGACAATGTGACTATTCCCTCCAAGATGGGTAAAGGAGTTCTACGAAGAGTGCCAGAAGTATTTGACTGTTGGTTTGAAAGTGGAAGGTAAGTTTCTGTTCTTCTGTTAAAGAATTTACTTAATGGTACATTGTAGATCTAATGGTTTATATGGAGTTGCAGATGTTGGCCTGAAAGAAACCAAATGTTTTTTGTTTTGATTTTTATTTTATATTGGATTGTTGTGGAAAATTATGTTTAGTTAACTTAGAAGACCATTGTTGATGTCATTGTTAGGGATTTGAATTAACCGCGAATAATCACTGGTATAGAGTATTCACTCAGTGGAGTTGGGTTTACTTAGTTTACTAGAATTTGGCCAGGGTTATTTCCCGTGAGTGATAAATACATGTGCGTATGTAGGGCAACTTTTCTTGGTGATACCTTAAAACAAGAAATTGTTATTGCGTGTAATTTAGACTGTCTATTTATAAATAATCGAAGCATGTGTCATAATGATAGCACAACTACATGTAGTAAGGAACAAGTCAGAATGTGCCAGCAGCTGGCGATTTTGCGCCTACAAAGAAATATTTGCCATCTACTCCACACTAAAGTTCATTAATAACAAATACGAGGTCTCTACTGGTTTAAATTGTAATCACAATATAGAAACCAACGTTTCTTGTGGCGTATCAAGCCGTAACTGAATGCGGAACTTCCTACTGAGCGGCAGGGTTACTGGGGCCTAGGAACGCCTGGAACATAACGTGAGAAAATGAGCCATGTGACAGTCAGCAGTCAGTGCCCTTGCAGTCACAAACAAGATGGCATGTAGACGAACTCGTGGCGACGATGATTCCACTGCTACTCCGAAAATTTCTAAATTCTTTCGTAAAGTATCAGATATGTAGACTTAGAAACGAAAAGTTTTGCATTTATGCAATTTATTGCTCAATTTATGTGAAGAGTTTGATTAAAATCTTAGTTTCCTCCCAAAATGCGCCAGATGCAGCCATTTGAAGCCAATATTTTCAAAATTTTCTGGGGGGCATGCCCCCCATACCCCCTAGACGCTGCAGCCTTTGCTACCTACTACTATTGCTACCTTGCCTACTACTCAGAAACATTTTGACTGGGCTGACCATTTGATGAGTAGACTCCCGTACCACTGCCTTTTTGTACAAAATGCAAAATATAATAAACTTTTTGTCATGGAACTCAAATCATTCTTTGATTCTTGTTTGTAGTATGCCATATGCTCAGGTGCATTATCCATTTGAACAGAAAGAGCAGTTTGATGCAACATTTCCTGCAGACTTTATTGCTGAAGGCATCGACCAGACCAGAGGCTGGTAAGTTCTTTTCACTTGTTTGTTTGCTACATGTACATGTAACAGACTATTCAAAATAATACACTAATCCTTAAGATCCAGGAAATAAAGTTAACAGAATTCAAAACTAAAAGAAAACTGTTACTTGGAAAGTCGGTACAAAGTACATTTTTACACAACTCAACAACAAAACGTACATCATCGCATCCTAAAGGCCCATTCAAACGGATGCAACATCGTCCAATATTGTTGGTCCAACAATGTTGGACGATGTTGTATGGTGTTGGTTGGGAAATGTACAAATGAATCCAACACCGTCCAACATGTTGGATAGCTGGCATGATTGAGTGATGTATGGACACTGTGCACACGCGTTCAACCGGCGCACAGAAAAATGTTGGATGAAAAGTTTGAACCAAATCAAACTTGTTCCAACAACATACAAAAATGTCCAGCAACATCCAACATTGTCCAGCATGGTGTTCAAACAGATCCAACATGTTGCGTCCAACAATGTTGGATGGTGTTGGACCAACATGTTGGATCCGTTTGAACGGGCCTTAACTCCTTTGGGTTCACCTCATGTAAGAGAATCCGGAATCTGAAATGCAGTAAATTTCTGATGCTGGAATCCAGAATCGACAAGTTGGAATCCCGAATCCTGCCAATTTTCAATTTTGGAATCCGGAATCCAGTGATAAGGAATGCCGAATCTATAAACATGGAATAATGTAGTCTGGAATCCAGAGGATTTTTAGGCTCAGAATCGAGAACCCAAAGCATTGGAATCCAGAATCCATGGATTCTGTCACATGGGGCAATATAGTTAATCACAAGATAAAGTGTTTCACTTTCTTTTTCATTATTTCATTCTCGAAGCTCATGACAAACTTGTCCAAGCAACTTTTGTTTTTCATTTCTCCATTGTCATATTAGTTTTTGCAACAAAATGTCCATATTTCCACATAGAAAATAGCATTATTCACAAACCGAAATTAACACAAATTATTACAGGAAATTGGCACTCCCTATAGTAAATTATCCATCATATGACTATGATTGTAGTCTCACGACAAAATATAATCAACTATCTCTTAGAACATTGTCTAGGAATTCTCAGTAGTTATATTACGAGGTGAAAATGTTTTGTTGGGGAAATGCTACCAATGCAGGGAAAAGACCGTTGTCAGAATCACGACACATGAATTTTTGGTTTATCTGTACAAAGAGGATTGCGATAACTTTGATGAACATCTTTTGATTGTTCTAATACCACAAGTGTTTTTGAGACACTTAGCAGCAATGCTAATATAGATATAAGCTGATATAGATATAAATATATACATATACAGGTGCTCCCCACGGGGAGCAACTATCTTGCATCATAATGTTGCAATTAGTTGTGTTAGTTTATGTAGTTTTTCTCATGTTTGATGCTTTGTGGATGATTTTCAACCTTGTTTTTGCATAAGAGGTTAGGTAGTTCATATGTTTACTAAAATACCATATTTCTAATTGATAAAGATCTTTGCATGTTCTATACGTTCTGAACTGAACTCAGATACCAATAGATCTTTCTGCCCTACACAAATCCTAACCCAAACTTTTGATCTTCTCTGCAGGTTCTATACATTACTGGTAATTTCAACTGCATTGTTTGACAAGCCCCCATTCAAGAACTTGATTGTCAATGGATTGGTCTTAGCAGCGTAAGTTAGCCTTGATAGTGTTTGAAATATATAGTCATGAGGATGATCTTCATCATAGCTTCATTCGTGTTTTAGTTAGGGTGTCACTGTCAGTTTCAATGAAACAGGAAGTCCTAGTATAAATTGATGTTTTGGTTAAGGCTCTGTGTAAGTGGCGCTACACAGACAGTATTGCAGCACAAAGTGAAATCCAAGAGACTACTCTGATTGTCTAAGAACCGTGTTTATATCGCAGGATAATCTGGTGGAATCAAACTTGTTATCAAATCTGTAGATAGCAGTTGCTTGTAAAAAGAAGCAGTTTTAAATGCGAAGTGTGCTTTGCTTCTTGTACCTCTAGCTTGTACTGCTATGGTGAGTATTCCCACACTGTTTAAGTAGTTTATAAAATAATCTTCAGATATATTTTACAGTACTTTTTATTCAATTTCTTGAAACTTCTTAATCAAAGCCCCATCCCCTTCCCAATTAAAAACCTACCCAAAACCAATTATGAATTTGTATATTTGCCAGAGAAAAATCAATAGTTCTAGTTAATTCATTGCTTCATTTCGCAAGATCTAGAGAGACAAATCTATATGTTTGATTTCAGAGATGGAAACAAAATGAGCAAGAGGAAGAAGAATTATCCTGACCCGATGGAGATCATCAACAAGCATGGTTCTGATGCTCTCAGGTGAGCTTCACGAGATTAGATGGTTTATTTTAAAATTTACATGGCAGCCAGCAGACTGATTAGCGTAATTTACAATAATTTAGTTTAAAATTTACAAAATGTATAGAATGTACAATGACGTATTATACAATAACACTTTTTCACATTTGAAATCGATGATAATAATTATGTGTCAAAGAGACAAGCTTATAAAATAATTGGCATGATATATCTTGTTTGGAGGATCTATGTAAACTGGTTTCCTCACATTGCTGAAGAGCTGAACATCAACTGAACAATAATAATTCCTAGCTTTTCCTGATGGGCGTGCTGCAACCATCTTTATTTAATAAAAATATATATAGTAAAACTAGCTTTTAAAGGTATATATGAACGTTTTATTATCTAACATCTTCAGATGTTCTAACTGATTATTTTCGGATTTAATATCTTGATTGAAAACGTTTATAGAGAGTTTTACCCGATATTTTTATATTTCAAATCACTGGTGAAGATAACTCGTTAACTCAAGGAGATTTTTGTTATAAATCATGTTTATTTGTAATACCTTAGCCATTAATCATGTCTCATCAAGTCTCAGTTGTATTCGTAATGAGTTATGTACACAGTTCAAATGGCAATATGTGTTTTTGTAGGCTATATCTAATCAACTCCCCAGTGGTAAGGGCAGAAACTCTGAAATTCCAAGAGCGAGGTGTCAAGGACATTATAAAAGATGTGTTCTTGCCATGGTTCAATGCTCATCGCTTCCTGCTTCAGAACATTGGCCAGTCAGAAAGGGTAAGTGAAAATTCTGTACTGATGCTGATGTACACTGAATGTGAAGTACATAGGCGCCACCTCCAGTAGACGTGTATAGCTGAATGGTGGTTACTTTCATTGACAACCTAGAAGAATGTCCATTATACATCGTATAAACAGACAAACTAAATATTAATAATCGCCATACAGCTGTAGACAGTGTATTATTTATGGCCAAGGGCCTTTCCACTTGGCAGTCCTCTTCAGTGGCACTGACTGATACAGTTTAGAGACAGTGAACAATGATATATCAAAAGCTACAGTGGTATCATAGGATCCCAGTGCTTACTGCCCTGGGATCGACCCTGTTGCTGTGAGTTCCAAAGGCTCAGCAGTTTTAAGGACGTCTATCCATATGATTTCCGTCTCAATAAGTTTGTTAGGAGAAACTTGGAAAATAACATTGAATGTCCAATATAGGTTAGGTGATGTAGTTTTCTGGTTGATTCAAAAGTGTTGACCTCAACTCGATGGAAAACATGTAAACTAATGTTATTGCTAGGAGTTAAATCCTTATATAACTTGGTGATCGTGAATGTAAAGATAATTCGTGTGGTCATGTTCATAATAAACTGGTTACCCCTTGTATCTTTTATGTAACTGTGCTTTGGGAGCTTATACCTACCAGTTGTTGTGATAGATGTAAAAAATCTGTATTCCATTAACTATAATTCTGGGCATGCGCATGGTGCCAGAATTGCCGGCTGTACATTTAACCACAACACCTTGCGAACCTAACACAACAAATAGGCACATAGAAAGCCATATATTTTTGCGAAGTTCATCCCTGTACTAAAGACATTGTGAATGCTAGGTTTGAAGTTTTTTTATGAGTGTTTTTAGCGTTTTCGTGCGCTAAGAATTATGGGTAAAAGTACCAGCCGCCATCTTATCTAGCACTGGGGATGAAGTGTGTAACAAATCGCGCGCGCATACTCAATTCCACTACGTATTTTAATTTATTCGCCATTGTTACGTTCACAACAAGTTGACATAACAATTATTTTCATTTCAATCAACAGTTTTTATTTCGATCTGTAACGAAAAAAAACAATCAAATGCGCAAGTAACATATGTTTTGCATGCACAGCTATCTGTGATTCGTCGTGTGCAGTTAAGTGTTAACAGTGAAAGATAAACAGTTTTTTTGAAATAAGCTTTGAAAGATTAAAGCAAGAAAATGCGAGGAAATCACTTTAATCAGGATAGTCTGAAGTTTGCAAGAAAAAGAAGTTAAAGTACCAAATATAAGGAATGTGGTTAACGATATTTATGTTACTGCGCAAAGCCTTTCACGGTACCAGGAGTGAAGCGCCATAAAGATTTGTGAGTGGAAAGATGTCCGAGCAAACTCCAGCCACTTGCGTTATAGAGAAGTGCGACGAAAATAGAGACTCAGGAGATACTGCCAATGGTGCAGCGGAGGCGTGTAACTATAATATGGATATTGCTGAGAGGGTCGCTTGGCGCTCAGACTCGGAAAGTAGTTCCAACAGTGATATTAGTAACACTAGTGTGCAGACCGTTGTTAGAAGAGCTGATGCAACATCTAGTGATGGCTCTCAATCTCACGAAAGCGATCAGGAAGAGAAACACGGAATACAAACTGTGAATAATGATAGTTACAATGAAGATATACCGTCCATCAGCCCGACGCTGTATTCATGGGAATATCCCCGGAGTTATGCGCAAGGGATGAAACAGTATAATTTAGTTCATCAGTATGGTAAGTGTCAATAGTTTCCCAGTCAATTATATTTCAATCGGTAAGAACTACTTTGTGTAGGAATGCTGGATTTACAACGGGAAGAGAATTAAGAAGGCATGATATGCTATATGTCAATTGCCACACTTCTCGCTACTCAGTCAGTCATGATAATTATGACCAGGATTTCTCGGAGACCTAAAAGGTGAAGTATTGAATTGTTTTTCTGAAATTTGAAGGTAACGCCAAAACCGATTCAAAGAATTTTTATAGCATTTCCTCAAATGTTCTACTTGTTATATAAAAAAAATTAACATGATAAAAATAGGGGTCACCGAACTCACTTTTGCGTAAAATGCAGTTGAATGCTACAAACCGGTTGTATTTGAGGCCCTGTAACGTTGCCATGGAAACAAAAATTGCGGTGGGAGAAAATGTTTCCACAAGTTGAAGAGTTGTTGAAACACCAGCTGCCAACAACTGGCAGCAATGTACCATGACATATGTATCCCTTTCATAAAGTTCAGTTACATAGAAAAATGGAAAACAGGTGCAGATTTTCAGAAATGTCCACCAGTCCATCCGGTTTGCAATTACTGCGAGGTGGTCTAGAATCAGACTTAACAAAACTTAGCGCGACTTAAGGTGACTTAAGAAAAATCAATAGAGACAAGCAGCGAAACTTTAGGCGATTTAAGGAGATTTAGTGCGATTTAGCGTAACTTAAACCGAATTAAGTTACAATTGTCGAGGAATATAAGGCGACTTAGTGCAACTTAAGGCAAGGTAATGCGACTTAAAGAGTAAGCTTAGGTTAAGGAGTAGGCTTATCTATCTATCTATCTATCTATCTATCTATCTATCTATCTATCTATAGAGAAACAGCTTTGCATTTACGGAGCACTATTAATTTCAGGAATTCTCAACCAGGTGATTTGAAGGAAAACACATCTCTTATCAGATTTAAAAAGAAAATAAAAACTTATACTGTTATAGTCTTCCATCGACAACAACTAATGTATACAGTATATCTTGAATTAATTATCTCACTCAGCTTTTTGGTAGAAGATAATAGTGAACATTTATGTACTGAACATTTATGTACTGATTTGATAAAACCGCGGTGCATAAATAGAGTTTTTCATTCAATTCCATTTATCTTGACCTCATCTGGATTGATCCAAGCAGTTAGAACTTACGGCGGTTCAAACCGAAGCGTTTTTCACTTTTTAAGAAAACTGCAAGAAATTTAGCTGTCGCGTGATAGTAATAGCAATGCATTTACATGCATTTGTATAAATCTATGTTTAAATTCGAGATTAAACCGGCAGCGTTACGGCACCGCTGCATGGCTGTTCAGAAACAGTATAATACGACCCATGTATGATGTTCTTGCCTTAGCGACTCCCCTTTTGTTTGGACAATCTATCAAGCCAAGCTATCCTTGGCTCAAGTGCCCCTCAGTTTCAACTACTGGCATTCCCAGAATCCAAACATTGAACTGCTGTCCGAAAATCTGATACGTCTCTAAGTGTACGACAACTAAACTGTAACTTTATTTTGGCACCTTATTTGAAAATCACTTGCACCTTTATTATTATTATTATTATTATTATTATTATTATTATTATTATTATTATTATTAAGCTTTAGTTATACGCTCACTTTCACTGGCACCACCCCAGCATTAGTTGCAACTATTTGGGAGTAAACTTTAAATACGCTTTAATATACAGTAACTATAGAGTAAACCCACCAATAGTGAATGACATTTTATGTTCTGTTTACTGCAAGGGCTGAGAGAAAATGTCTCATCAGAAGTCATACAAACACCCGGCACCTTGGTAAACTCTTCACAACATGAAGTTAATTGCGACGGACAGATTCCGGTGGTAAAAACTAGGCTAAAAGATTTGCTATCTGCGAGGGGATGGGCGTACCTAAAGAGGATTAGACGAAACAGGCGGCGCCAGCAGGCATTCCTTTACCCACACTTCACACCGTATGAGACTTCTGAAATACAGAGGAATCTTGAGACGTACAGGATATTTGAAGCCATGTCACTTCAGGAGAAAGTCGATCATTGGATGTCATCAATTCCCATAGAGACAAGAAACCTTGGCGGTAGCCGCCGACACAAGAACCTTCGACATAAGGTTAATAACCCATCTGGTGTAAAGGAGTCCAACCGCCCTATTCACACTGGACATAAGGTTAATAACCCATCTGGTGTAGAGGAGTCCAACCGCCCTATTCGCACTGGACACGGAGATCAACAGGAATCAAAAGCACGCGAGCGGAATAAATCCGAACTTGGCAACACACAAATTCTTGCTAAGGTAACTACAAGGGTTTATCAAACTTTCTTGTTGCTTTTTCGTTCTCTTTTCTTTTATCAAGGTTTTATCAACATTTTTCGTTGCTTTTCTTCTAGTTCTATTTTTATTAAGGGTTATCAAATAATGTTACTTGGATTCTTGTAAAATGAAAAAGAAAACAACCAAACAAACAAACAAATAAACAAAACAAATTTCAGTCTACGTTGTTACGGTTCGGTACAAACTTAATTGAGTCAGATGCTGACTTGTTTTTCAGAAGTAATTAATGCCGGCTACTCTTCTAGTAAAACTACGAGAGATATGTTATAAAAATAAAGATACGTTGCTAGTTGAGTTCAAACACAAGAAACATATGAATGCGCATGCTCCATTCCTCTGGTCAGCAACAGTTTCAATCTGGTTCCCAGAGCCCGCGTTCTGTTAGGTCTGCGACGAGGAACGAAGGGCTCTGGAATCGCTCTGGAATAAAACACGAGCCACTCCACGATCTGCGGACTACTTTATAAGGAATATCGATTGTCTGTGGGCCGCTATAGCGGCGGTTTGCGCATGTGCTGGCTCGTCCTTAGCTTTATCCCAGAGCCCTTCGTTCCTTGCCGCAGGCTTAAAAGAACGTGGGTTCTGGGAACGAGATTGCAGGGGTATCGAAAAACAAACCAAAAAAATAAAACTTAAAAATAAAATGATCCGTTATTATCGTTATTATAATGCATCGTACATGCTATTTAGGACTGCTAGGTGTTAATTACATAAACAATTCAATATTTTGCTGCACCGAAATTGAAAACCCAGGACTTTGAATCAAGAGAGAGAGAAGAAGAGAGAGAAGGAGAACAACGAGGATCCATAACTTACCGTACGGACCGAACAAACGAGGCTAATAAGATAATTATTATATGGCTTTGTTGATAATTTGGAGCAAGTGAGGATGTGCAACCACATAAATAAGTAAAAGAAATGACAGCCGCTCGAGAACAGCACGTCCGTACAGCAACTTACGGACCTGAAATTGACCAATCACAGCGCGGGAAATTAACCAGCCATATCATAATATACTCTTATTAACCGAGTGCGAGGTCCGTACCGTAAGTTACGGACCCGAGTTTTCCTTGTGAAAAAACTGAAGGGAGGAGGGAAGGAAAAAACGAGGGCCCGTAACTTACGGTAAGGAACGAGCAAACTCGGTTAATAAGATGTTTATTTTATGGCCCCGATACATGTTTTTTTCAACTGGAAGTGAGAAGAAACACTCAGAATTTGACAATTTTTACTTCAACGTGCAGGGCCGTACGGAACTTATGGACCTCGTTTTAGCCAATCACAGCGCGCGAAATTCATTGGCCATATAATAATCTGTATAATTGTTCCTATTGCAGAAGATGGCTAAAGTACCAGCAATTAGTCAGCCAAATGTGGCTAGAAGCATGACCATCACTCCACCACCAGATGTCAATAGTGTTGCGAGTACTACGTCACCACAAGTGACGTACCGCGAGGTCTATGTACGGATGGTGATCCCAGCTAAAACAACATGGGCAGAAACAAACATCATCAAGAACCACAACCAGCTTCAGAAAACCAGCAAGATAGCAGTTGCACCCAGAACTTTATTTTTGACCAATGACGCTCCACCTGTAAGAAAAGTACAATGCTTTCCAAGCGTGAGGAATAGTAATACAATGGTGAAGAGACGTGGAATTCACAGGTTTCGCAGGGAGAAGAACCGCTTGCAAAAATGGAGAAACAAGAAAGTATTGGATGCAATTAGAAAATTAAAAGAAGAAACCAACAAAATATGTAAAGAAGAAGAGCATAACGGCACCTCTTTGATAGAAAAAGTATGTATGCATACCATAAAAAACAGTTGTGGAACAGAAAGTCGTCACTATGTGAATGAAGAAATTGTAAATACGACGACCTCGAGTATCTCAAAAACAGCTTCCAAAGAAAATGATGAAGCAAACGTAATGGATTCATTAGCACTGCAGGATTCTATGAGACCTGTGGACAGAGAAACTGACGGTGCTCCCGTATGTGATAAGATCTTGAGTGGAGAAAACACTGATTCTGAATTGGGAATGTCGGTACTACAATCGGTTTCTAAAAATGAGGAACAGACCAAAAATATTATTTCTTCCAAGAGCTTGTTGGTTCAAGAAGCTCGCTTCCTAGATTTGAAAAGCGAAGATGCAATAAAAAACAGTTGTGGAACAGAAAGTCGTCACAATATGAATGAAGAATTTGTAAATACGACGACCTCGAGTATCTCAAAAACAGCTTCCACAGAAAATAATGAAGCAAACATAATGGGTTCACTATCACTGCAGGATTCTATGAGACCTGTGGAAAAAGAAACTCACGATGCTCCCGTATGTGACAAGATCTTGAGTAGCTCGAAGAAAGAGATGATAGAAAAAACTGCTGCAGAATTGGTGAAGTCCACACTACAAGCCGTTCGTAAAAAGGTCAATCAGACCAAAAGTATTATTTCTTCGAAATGCTTTGAAGTCCAAGAAGCTCACTTCCAAGATTTGAAAGACGGAGAAAGAAAGAGCAATGCAAAGGAATCAGAAGAAAGATATATTACAAGTGAGGCTACTCAAGCTACATTCAACACAACGAGAGAAGATTTGAAAGAACAAATCCATACGGATACAAATCGTGTTTACGCCCCAGAGACATTGCAAGAAAGTCCGACAACAACAGATATGATTTTGGAAGTGAGAAACGTTGCACCGACGGAGGACTTCCAAGAATCGCATAGATCATCCACCACTTTATCACCGCAAGACATTGGGAGTAGAAATATTGCTAGTCAGCCTGTTACATCCACAGTAGAAAGTGTTTCCTTGGAACCTGAGGTGAGGACGAAAATATTATATCAAGAACAATGCACAAAACCTGGCAATGATGAAATACATACCAACTGTTGTGAAGATAGCACGACAAAAAATAAGCTAAACGAAAGTGACGCTCAGATTTTGACTAGTACTGTACCAACGTCACCGCAAGCATTACTTCTAGAAAGTAAAGGCTCTGAAATGAATGAAATGAAGTCAAAGAAAGGTGCTTCCGAAGATGTTGTGGAACCGAGTATAGACACGTTGAGCATTTCGATAGGTAAGAACCTGGTAACAGAAATTGCGCCACATGAAAAAGGTACTAAGCTGGAACAAGAGAAGAGGAATAGTGATATTTCTATTGTTGGACCTGCAAAGATCACGAAGCAATGTTTATTGAACGAGATAAGTACAAAAGGATCAGTCGGCAGCTCTCTGGATCAAGCAGACCACGAAATATGTACATCACAAGAAGACCATCCATTCATTGAAGAACGTCATGACACTGCGGAATGGAATGACAAATGTGACCCAGAGCATAAGTTATATGACGCAACAGTTCCAACTAGACATGGGCCTATAAATACTTTTGCAGGGCCAGGAAAACCAGCAAATTCTCCTCAGAGGAAGAAGAAGAAGAAGCAAAGTTGTATACCACGGTTAGCTATCTGCTTCCCTCTGCAGTGTATGAAAACATCGAACATATTTCATCGAAGGGAAAGTTGTGAGGGGCAGAGGGAAGCAGAAAAGACTGAAAATAACGATTGTGATGAGAATTTAAATAACCAATGAGGTAAAATGAGATAAACGTAGATACAATGCATATATACAGACTATTCAAGTAAGCGCCGGACTAATGGGGATATTTCTAATGTATACAATTGAAACTCGATCAATAAATTGAGTTTGCTGTCAATATATACGACTCTGACAAATCGTTCTGTTCTTATTGATTCCTTCCAGAACAATTCATTGTTTAATAGTGAGGCGTAATAATTGCAATTTGTCTCGTTCTGATACAGAAATTCTGAACCAGTCGTTCTCGACTTGAGTCACAAATCAAGACAGAAACTCGCCTTAATTTGCCTTAACTCGCAAGACATTCCTGCATCAAACTTTCCCCTAACTCGCCTGAACCAGTTTGGTGACCAGTTTTAGTGACCAGGTTTGGTGACAAGGTTTTGTGACCAGGTTTGGTGACAAGGTTTTGTGACCAGGTTTGGTGACAAGGTTTAGTTACCAGGTTTGGTGACCAGGTTTAGTGACCAGGTTTGGTGACCAGGTTTAGTGACCAGGTTTGGTGACCAGGTTTGGTTTCCGGGTTTGGTTACCAAGCTTGGTTACCAGGTTTGGTTACCAGGGGGTTGTCACGTTTCTTTGCTTCATCGCTGACTGCGAGACCACTCACTGGAAGTTAGCATCGGATATGCCAGCAACGGATTCGGAATCCGATGCTGAGTGGAAGCTAGCATCGGATTCAATAACACATCAAACATCACATTAAATGTGCAGAACACATAAAACAAACGAATTTTGACCGGGAAATACTGTGATATCGACATCGAAACTGTCATTTTCGCACATGTGTGACCTGTAATAATTAAGACACTCCAATGAGAATGACACGTTGCCTTTTGAATATACAAACAACATAGGGTGGCCAAAACAACTATATGAAAATAATACCTTCCAAATCGGATAGATAATAAAGAGATACTAGCCTCCAAAACCCGACCAGGTAAATAGCATTAAGAAGGCAATTCTAATAACTAGAACACAAATACAAATTGAAACAAGCTACGCAGTCCGATGTCATCCAAGCGGGCAATATTTTGTTATTGCAGGTAAAGTCGTGCAATACAGAAAAATACTTTTCTTAGTCTGACTTTCATGCCGATCGACGCTGAAGGTCAAACTCTATCGATATCAACCAACATATAATCCGAAGGACCGGGCAATACAGAGATATTGCCCCGCAAAAGATGCAATTTCGTCCTTTTTGCACTTTAAGGGACCTGCGACGCGATGGTTGCTAAGGAAGTTGATTTTTTCCGTTAAGCGCACGCTCGCGCCATCTTTATCACGAATATGGCGTTTCGAATCA
>JANVCJ010106162.1:0-38982 GCA_026413505.1 Epizoanthus ramosus
GTGCGATACCATTTTACCCATTGCATTAGTAGTTTTCCACTCACTGAATAACCAGGGATATATAAATCAACAAGAAATTGGACAATCTTTGACTTATTTTCAAAAGTGATTTTTGAAAGTAGACTACATTTCTATGTATAAAGCGTCACGAGATATACTAATATAGCGTTTCTAGACCAGTGAAACAACATCTTTTAAAATTAGTAAAGCCGAATTGTAATGCATAAAACGATTATCCTTGTGATCTTGAATAGACACAGCACAAATAGGCAACGGTTTGACAAAAGTCATTGATTGAACGTGTGATTCTCAAAATATGACACTACGGGAATGGGGGGGGGGGGGAGAGGAGGTGCGGAAGTTTGAATGAAAGGATTCCGAGCCTACATCAAAACCTGATCATGACTTGAAGCCACAACGAAATTTTTCTCCTGCAACAGTATCATTTAACATTTCTATATATTGCAAAGTGAGATGGACTACAATAAAAAAACACATGAATAAGGCAAGTGAGCACAAGACCTCACAATATCAAGAGCTTTCATTTGCATTTCCGCACTCTAATTATAAATTTCATTTCACGTGTTGAAAAGTTATGCCTCTCTCAGATTCAAAGGACTGGATCAGGGAACTTAAAGAATGAAGAACTGAGTATGAAGTATGAGACAAAACGAAGAGGAGCAAAACCTTCAGAGAAAATAGGAGTAAAATATCATTAAAATGGCAGCAATATATCAGAGTTTATTTGATCATACCAGTGGCAGTGCTATTATTAGCGGATATATTACGATCTCGCAACCATAGTGTCGCAACAAACTAGTGCAGTATCACCTACAAGTAGATGTCTAGACGACTGATATTCAATGAAGAAGTTTCACTTTAAAAGAATAAACCCTCAGTGGCAACGATTGCAGTTCGGCGATTTTCGTTTTCTTTATGGTTATTCCATCACATAGAATAAACTAATAAAGCTAGATTACTTTTAACAGGTAGTTAAACATTTGATGTAAACCCCCAAAGTATTTAGATCTTGCCTAGTCTCGTGGTATCAAAATCTGAGCTTCAATTAATTAATTTAATAGTAGAACTTCACTCTCAGTAATGCTACCAGACTTTGCTCATTCCAGCTGCTGTCTATTGTCATAGTGTTTTACACGGAAATCTTTATCCGGTTAAATAGTCGATAATAGTGTCACTGATGTGCCCGATAAATGCAATTAACCTCTGCAGAGATTATAAAATTAGAATCGACCGTATAAAAAATATGGCGACTGAAAAGTCCTAAAAACTTCAAAACTAGCATTCACAATGTTTTTAGTACAGGCGACAAATTTCGCAAACAATATATGGCTTTCTATGTACCTATTCGTTGTGTTAGGTTCGCAAGGTATTGTGGTTAAATGTACAGTCGCCATCTTTTTTATTATGGTCAATTATTGTCTGGAAAAAAGAAGATATTGGGGAATCTTAATAAGTGATCGAAAACTGCCTGATAGTCGATCATTGGATTGGATAGTCAAGAAAACAGTTATTGTTCAATTAACTTTGGAATTAAAAAGTCCGTTGATTCACGTTCACAAAATCAGTATAGGTCATTCAGTTCCATACAACTTACAAGCATTGCTGGGATTTGTTTAAAAGACGTTTAATTGCTACCACAGGGTCTTAGACTGTAACCATGAATGATCTGATTAGCCAGGGGTATGGTAATTACTCTGTTAATTAGCCTATTGTCTACTAATTTTCTTGTCGCGTGTGTTTACATTCGACCGAGTAAAACGTTTACGCGATGTCAGACCACTGACTTCCAGGTCCAATCTTTCAAGTTTATTACTTTGAATCCGACACAATTAAATCAAATGAGCTAGTTTGGAACTGACATTAGTTGGAAATATTTTATGATTTTTTCAACATTGTAGTGAAATATCAGTTTAGGGGTTCTTTCGTAACACATTCCGTTATATAAATAACAAATAAGAGCGTTTTGACGTATTTCTTAGTCTTTACTGCGTTTGAGAATTGCATGATCCAGTGTTGCAGTCACGACGTGCTACCAAGTTTCAGTTCTTGGACTTAAAAAATGACCGACAACTACGAAGTATTAGGCAGAATGAAGGGGAGCAAACTTTCAACAAAACCGACGTACTGAAAATATTAGCAACATATTAGGGTTTATTTGCGGACAACAGTGCTATTGTTTGCCGATATATAACGATATTACATGTACCACTGTAGTACCATCATATCACAAGTAGATGTCTAGACGATCGAAATTCATGTTTTTCATCCGGTGAAGAAGTTTCGTTCTAGTAAGTATTTTAAAGTAGCAACCCAGCCTAAAGAACCTATCTCTATGGGTTCTTTCATTTCTTAGTCTTATACTTAGCTAACGTTTTTAAAACTGGTAGTCAGACATTTGATATTAACCCAAAAAGTATCAAGTTTTTGTTTTGCGGAGCTAAATCCAAAACTGGAACACTTCCAGATCAGTCAACATTATGGGTGCATGTACTGGGGCACGAGCACGAGCCATTTGCATATTGAGACGGTACAACGACACCGCCTCAGTGCCGAGTGTGCTTTTGAATGTGACTGTATGACACGGATAAGCAAAACAAACAAAGGGCTGGCATTTCATATCTTGGATTGTTGATGTTACTGTGTCCGTGGAACGTAATTGCACAAGCTCTCTAATTAGGAATCGAAGCATCGGGGCCCAGATGTTCCCGTACATGTAAATGCTAACAATAAATTAGCAACAAGCTTAAGCAAGATAACACCTTTCGATAGAAAATCTGATTTCCTTCTAAGTTCTTGAATATGTTGTTGGTTTGTTGACGGTTCGAGCCGGGCCGTACTGGCACTTAGCATCGCGTAATGTCCCTGATGGGCACGACATTTACTCTCACAGTTCTCCTTTTCACCCATGGCAAATTCTGGGGGACCAACCTGACAAAATGCAGGGGTAACCCTGGCTGTATTAACCTTCAAACGTAAGAAAAAGCTCGCGTGACTAAAATTATTTGGTTCTTATGAAAAACCGTGTATTTTAAGCCTTCGTTTACAACACTCCCACGGTTATAAGAGAACATTCCTCAGCTACACGACAGCTGCCACGGTTCATCTTTTATGTCTTGTTGACAACAACATCTCTAAAAATCAAAATATTTACTAAGATACTATATTTTGAATAGAACTGAAAGTTTAAATTCCACGGTCCTCTTTCTCAGAGCCACAAGTTTAATGATCAGTTTTACTAGTATTTTAAAATGTCAAGTTACTACCCTCGTCCCGACCCCCATCCCACTGTACCCATTCCCGGCCCCAAACTATGACCAATACAAAAGTTTTCTTCTGACGCAGTTGGTGAACTAAACCTAGCGGGGAATGACGAAACGGAAACAAAAGAGGTTTGTTGCGCGTGTATTGTTTATAAATAGTAAGGAAATACATAATCGGGTTTAAGGAGATTGTCTTGCAGAACACGAGGAAATACGACTTTACAAACTGCTAATCAATACAAAAGTGCCTCAATGTCTATTAAAAGTTCATTTGGCAACAGAATCTAACAATTAGTTGAACTTTCAACAAGAAAGCCGCTTAGTTAACTCATTTGTCTTCTGAGTTTGACAGTTGAATCAGTTTAACTTTAATACTAATTAAGCTTATGATCATAAACGACTTAACTGGATAAAGGATAAACTCGACGTTGGTCAGGGATAGTTTCTTATCATTAGTCAATCTTACAGATACATGTAAAAATATTTAATTTACAGAGCACAAATAAAGATGTTTGTTGTTTGTAGTGACACCACTTTCTTGTTCTTTTTCCCTGACCTCATAACTAAAAATAAAACATCTGAATTATTCTAAAATTCAGTATACAGTTCATGAACTTTTAGTTGCATGTTTATCTTGCGTGATGTTTGTCAGGTAGCTAGCTACATGTGGGCGCTCCAAGCGTCTTTTGCATCTCAACTTCTGAATGACTGTACCTTTGTTCGAAGCTAATCTTCTGTTCGAACTGGCTCTGACAACCAACGATAGAAATGCACATATCAGTAAAACTGCCGCTAGTTCGAAGAAGTCGTCAGACCATAATGTTTACATGTCGCAGTCCACTTACCCCACGACCATTACGTCACCGAGTACTGTTGGTATATCCGACGCAATGAAGTATCGGAAAGTAACTGGAAAGTTTTAACGATCTTCGGAAGTCTTCGGAAACCTCCGGAAAGATCCGACTGAAAAAAATATTTGGAAATATTTGAAAACCTTCGAAAAGTGATCGTGGACTATTGAAAATATTCGTGTATCGGCAGTCCAGAAGCTGGTTTGATGTAAAATTTAAAAAGATCTTGAAGATGTTTTTACAACAGTTTTTTGAAAAGTGTAAAACGGGCTGGGAGGAGGGAGAGGGAGAGGGGTGTGGAGCGTATTATTATGGGAGGTCGGTATTTCCAAATGATACGCTAAATACTAGAAAATTACTAAATAGTAACTCGGATTACTGTGAAAAATTCGCAGTGGACCTCAAGTATCCCCAGCTAATAAACTGATTTTAGCAGTACAAGTACAATCTGAAAATGAACAAAAAAGTCTCGATCGCAACACCTCTGCACCACAATAAACGTTATGTCAAACAGTGATTCCAAAGTTCTATACTCAAACTATAACGATTTGGATTTTTGTACTATCTAAATAGTTTCAGTCTTGTCTTATTGAAGTTGAGATATGTTATTATGAACTACCTTTTTCTTGTGTCCTCATGCAGCCACCGTTTCTTGGCAATCATACAATTTATCTCTGGTCTTTCGTGATATATATAATTAGAATGTTTTTACTGTATAAGACTTTGCTGAAGTAATGCACTAGCTAGGGGATTATTTTACTGACATGATTCTAGCTCAAAGGAAGTTAATTAAATACTTTCCTGAATCAGTGCCAAAGACGATTTAGCTAAAACCAAAATTAAAAAGTCGCACAATGAATCACTGAGCTAGCCGAAACATGTAAATCCCATAACATCATCACTTTATTTCGTGTCAAAACATGACTGAAAGTGTTTGGCATTCCTCGGCTCTCTCATAGAATTAAATAATAAACAATTCCGAATTTTCATAGAATGTAACCCGTTGTCTGGACTAGATGTATCGAATGGTCTTCGCGAGTATTTGCGAGCGTGCGAGCAGAGCATTATTTTTGCGAGGACGAGCAAGCGAGCACTGAATTACAAAAATTAGCGAATTCGAGTAAGCGAGCACCCTCCAAAGTTTTGCGAGCAATTCGAGCAAGGGCCAAATTTTGCGAGCAATTCGAGAAAGGGCCAAATTTTGCGAGCAATTCGAGCAAGGGCCAAATTTTGCGAGCAATTCGAGCAAGGGCCAAAGTTTGCGAGCAATTCGAGCAAGGGCCAAATTTTGCGAGCACTCAAAAACTTTGAAGAACCATTCGACATCCGTTGTACTTAGCTCCGTAATACGAAAACGTACAGAAAAACAGTGGTCAGTGCACTTTAACTAACTAAACCGTTGTAAATCTGACCCGTTTCATGGGACTTGGCGTGGAGGATTTGGTTTGTTTGTTGTGGTCTGTTTATATGCACATGAGTGGTTGTATGTCTGGTTTTCACTAAATCCTCGGAGATTCAAATGATAAAGTACATATCTGTGCCTAGAACAAAAGAAATTGCAACGTTGATCAAACTTGGCCGCCAGTGAAAACCAGCAATTAACAGGTTCAACCTACTTTCCATTCTCAAAAAACTATAGACAGAATTATTTGTAACGTGGATTTTCCGCTTACACTTCAATTAACATTTAGGACCAGATTCACTCACCGTCCACACTAATCCGTTTTCGTTCGAAACCACTTACGTTTGTATGCGTTCGAGCATTATGACAATTAAATATAATTTGTTCTTTAATAGAAAATGACTTTCGATTTGATTCGTTGACAAAGGGTATTAGTAATTATGACTGTCTAATGTCTGAAAGAGGAGCCGAAGAAACGAGACAAATGTCTGAACAAATTCGTATATTTTCTTTTCCAACGAACACGGTCCTATACGGAAGAAACATAGAACGCAAACTAGAATATAGCTAAACTCCCTGTAGCAATGAAATAGGAACAGACTTCAAACTTCTGAACATTTTGGAAGCTTTAGCGTCTTTGGACAAGAGGCATCACTGGCAGTAAATCGCTAGATGGTATATATGGAAAAGTTAATTAGGAATTGAAAATGATTGCATGAATTGTTGTCAAGAAACATCAATCAATCATAATATTTTTAGTTAGCAATCTTCACTTCTCTAATTGGATCCATTGTAGACTCACAATCGACTCTTATCTTTCATCCAGGTTTTCACAAGGGCACTTACACACGGTTTCAGCAGAGACTCGACTGGATAAAGACGAAGCATTTTATTGTCGTATCTCAGCAGTTTCGGTTCTATGGAAAATTTAACTTCATTTGTGGTTTCACACGAGGATTATTTTAGCAATCAAGTACTTTGCGTGGAACTTTTTGGGCTTATTATCTGAACAGGTTGTAACATGCCCGGTTTATGTGAGACTCTTTGTTCTCTGGGCTCCTGTAATAGGTCTATTAATCTATTGCACCAGACGCGGGGTATTGACAGTCATCGAAATATATGGCCAATTCATAGTACGCATTTTTTTAAAACTATTTTAACTTTGTGACAAGTTTCAGTATTTGTGGTGAAAACCCGTTGTTGCAAAAAAATGTAAATAATCCATATCGGGCGGACAATTGATCAAATCCGAGATTCTCCTTGATCTCTCCTCAAGCTATCCTTCATCATAAAGTTTTTGAAAAGAGAAGAGCTTGGTTGACGTTTGGTTTGTGAGCTGAGGGCACTCTCCACATGTACAGACCATAAGTACACTTAGAATTCATTCCGTGCTCAATATTTTAATATTTCAAGAGTATTTTATTACTAAAAGTGCTCTTGTCACCTGGTGGTTGCTTTTGTAAATAAAAATGTTACTTTTTGTAAAAAGAAAAAGTGTTTCACTTTTTCATAAAAATCTCAACGTTTCGGCTGTTCTACAACCTTCAACAGGGGTGGTGATAAGAATATTTTAGAAAGCACGCACACGCACTCTCTTAACTGCGTGCTTTTTTCACATATCAGTCTTTTCACTCTCCCCTGATAAAGGCTGTAAAACAGACGAACGTTAGGACTTTTAACATATTTTAAAAGCATTTTACACGAGTGGAACATTTTATTTACAAAAGTATTTTGTTAGTTTGCTATTTTAATATTTATTATGAGTATCTCTTTCTTAAACAGGCACCCCATTGGTAACCGTTTCCTTACACAAGGCCATTTAAGGGCCTCTACAATATTTTCAAATTATTCTGGTCAACAAACATTGGCAGTGAAAACCTAACCTTGGCTTTCGTGTTTTAATTTCTCTTTCGCTGGTGTTTCCCCGTACTCATGGCTACCATTCGCGTTTTTATATAGCGGCTTGTTCATTTTTCACAGCTGGAGTAATGCTTTCTGTTTCAACACGAACTTGCATTAACTCGTTAAAATTTGATGTGGCCGGGCACATTGGGGAATTTCCGAGTTCGTCTTTCGCTATTTGTTAGAACTTAAACCGGTTCCTGTTGAAGGGGGTATGAAGGCTGGTGATAAATGACAGGACATGCTCACATAGACGAAACAATATTCGAGTTTCCGTCGTAGCCATTCACTGCAGTTTCTTAGACTTAAAGTTTGCTTAACACTCAAACTTCGTAAACTAAAATGTGCTCCACTTAACTCCACTTTCTAGTAAATTTTAACTTGTTGCTATATTCTATAAGGGCATATAAAAGCGTTTTGGTGCTTGGCTGATTTTAGACTTAGTCGCTTATATCACTAGCACGACTTTTTGAAGTTCTCCTTTCTTACGGAATACCATTATATTGCCTCGAGAAATACACAAACCACAAGTAATATTGATTATCGAAGCAGTTCGCGCCTCACACTTAGTTCGTTATCTGAAATCCCTGACACAGCACTGACGTCATATTCGGAGACCCTGGGGCAGCCCGCGAGGCGAGGCTGGACAAAAAGCAAGTTGAGATAGTTTTTAATGAAAAGTAAAGAGCTTCATTATCTTGCCTTATTTGACTTATTTTACCTCTGTCAAATGCACTTGTTGCCCCTGGGTCTCAAGGATGCAATGACATAAACTTGTTCGATCGTTGTTTTCTCTTCCAAGCTAAAGTAATCTTGAAGTGCTTTATCAGCCTGGAGCAATCAGTTTACTACTTGTGGTTTCAGGAAAGCAAAATACAGATTATGGGTTATAACAATCCAATACCGTTTTTATTATATTATATATTGTTGTACTTCGTTGTTGTTCGACAACTTCCGAGCTATTCAAATCAGCTGTGAAATGAGATCGTTGAAAGGGGTACAGGTCCAGTCAGGCTTTAATATTTTACACGGACTAAATTGTGCGAGAGAATTCGTATTTAATACCTCAGTGTGAAATTTGGCAGGGAAAATTTGGTCAAACGTCTTCAAAGAGCAATTCACTCAACTCAGTGAAAATTTCCCAAAGCAAAACAGAACTTATCAGTCTAAATCTTCTTCCTTTTATCTCTTTTCGCGATGTATTTTTATTTCGAGATAATTGCCAATTGGATTGATATTTATTATTGTCAAAAATGTTTACGTGTTTTTTTTGTCGTGTTGTTGATGAGTGCGAGTGCGTCATGGTCTCATGGTAACATTCACTAGTTTTATTATACATTTCGCCCACGAAAAGATAATGGCTCACTCATCAGTAGAGTTCTAACGTTTAGTGGCGTTTATGAAACTAAACACACTCTCCCGCATGAAAAAATATTAGAGCTGACAGCGCTTGTACTTGAAATTTTAAAAATGAAAATCGAAACACAATTAGACAATAGAGATTATGCTGGTATTATTACCTGTGAGTCTTTTCCACTTCCTTCCAGAGGTTTAGAACTATCATCACCTAAAATTGCAATTTACTACTGTCTGGTTTTAAAGTACTATAAACAATCTGATGATCGTAATTGTCGCTTCCTGACAAAACCCGCAAAACCACAAAAAAGCCAGGCGTTTACGTGTATCGCCCCCTTAATGCGGGCTTTTGTTATAACCGGAAGGCTTTGAGACAGTGTTAATGAAGTAGCTGTTTTCACAACAAAGAGCAAGTGTGCATGGCTTTGCAGAGCAACACCACTAAAAATGACAGGGCAATATTTTACTGTATGACATGTCACTGGGGGTAAAATAATAACAATACGTGTACGGGGAAATCCCGTTTTGACTTGAAAAAGAACAACTGTGTCGTTGACCTTGTTCTGATCGATCTGGTTCAAATTTCGGCTCAAATCGTTTAATCTGAAATAACAAACAGCTGACAGTTTGAGCAAATCTATTGTAACACTGCAAGAGCAATTTACAGTGGCCATGTAGGCATTTGCATTTCCAAATCGAATACAAGTCCCAAATATCTATTCTGCTCTGTGCACGTGCAACTACTTCATTTTTCTAGTTTTGGCAAACAGATATGGCACTGGGTATTTCAAAACAGAATTTATAAGCACACTTGGATTGTTCACCGATTACATAATGATAACGCACAGGTATAATGATTTTAAAATGACACAACAAACACGCCTGATCTTGGCCTTTTTAAAATATACAAGTTTCCTAATTAAGGAAAAATTAATGAACATCGTTGTTGTTGTTATCAGTTTGGTACATATCAGGGAATTTCCCATGTAGTCAGCCTTACAGCTGATGTAAGCATTATATTTAAAGTAGATACTGCGTTGCGTGTCAGCCTAGCTGGAAGTGCTTGTTAAAAATGACCCGATCAGTTCTGGACGGATATTTGATATCTATATATCTATAGGACAATGGGAAACGATTCCTAGCTACAGATAAATCAATTGTCGCTTGATTCATCTCAAACGTGACGAAAAATATATCAAGAACGCACTCTTTATCAAAGCTTTATTCCTACAAGCCTATTTATGAAAGAAAAGCGATCAGTCCGAAGTTCGAGTTTGCAGGCTCTGTTAAACCGTGATAATGGTCGTACTAGAAACATGTACCAAGTTGTACGTATTTAGTAAACTGAAAAAAGAAACAACTTCATGCAGTCTTAAAGAATCTCATCTCTTTATTTAAAAATTGGATGGCTTTCGAATTCTAGGTTTCAGCAATATTATATCCGAGTCTGTACAAACTATCGTGTCCAATATACATTCAAGGTTTTCTCGTTTGTGCTATTTACATCTCGACTACTGCAGTAGCCATATTTACATATTGTTTACAAAATATTTACAAAGTTTACAATTGTTTTTGTAGCATTATTATTCACATATCTACACGAAACATCTACATAAATTCGCAATTTACCACCGTAAACTGATTTTTCCCATCCCAACTTATAGTCTGAACGTGGAATTTTTTTCGTGCGAAGTTCTGGTTCACCAGTTTCGCGCGAAAACTCCCGCCGTTACTCGCGTCAATTTGGCGTGAACCGAATGTGCACTAATTGTTGTCCTGTCATAATAAATCTAAATTTGCATTTCAATTGACCCACTTTGGGGACTGCAAAAGATCACTGATCGCAGATTTTGTCGTGAATGTCACGCACAGTTTTCGTGGTTATATCTTCTACAACGAAGACGAATAATTCACAAAGACATCTTTTCTAGAAAAGAAACTTGAAATTCGAGTTCCTTAGAATTCATAAGTAGTTCTCCACTCTGCCGGAAACGGAAAATCAAGCGAGGATTTGGCTTTCCCTTCATACGCGTGCCGTTATGTTTACCTTCAGAGCGCTTTATGTTGAATCGACGTTGAGTCGCAGGATCCGGTCCGTTTCACAATTAAGAAAACCATACAACATCCCAAGTGGCTCAGCGTACAGTGTGATGAACAAGTTGCCAGTTTCTGGCAGCCAGCCCGACGAGAGAACTTCAAAGTCTTAAGTGTTCATCGCTAATTTGGTCTGTTGTTTTGTGAGTTGTAAAACATAGACAGCCTCGTCAGTACTTCAACAGCATCAGGAGAAAAAGTTTATTAGCCCTTAATTATCACAAAGTCTCGACTGTGCCCCCATTATCTCGTATTGGCAAAGCACAGCAGTAAGTTCTTCATATCCTGACTCCCTTGTGAGTTTATCGCTTGGCCTTATCGACACACGAACATCTCATACACACACACACCACAAGGTGATCGGATCTGCGAGCCCGGCACAGGAAACAGTCCAGTTGCGTAGTTATAAATAAAAATCTCGGCAAAGTTTCGTTCCATTTCCGTACGGACAGGACAACCTTAACACCAAAGTTTAAAAAAAAATCAGATTAGTATCGAAGAAAGCATACACTGTTACAAAAGTCATGAAGCGGCATTTTGTGTCGTGATATAAGCAAAGGTTTCAGTTTCGATCAAATGCTAATAACTTCACTCACCCCATGGTCAAGTCAAGCTAAGTTGAACTTGACCGATGCTGTACTATTGAGCAAAACTTATAAAACTTCCAGTACTGTCCTGGCAAAAAAAAATTACAAACATGACAATACCTTATAACGCGAGGAAAGTCCTCGCAATGCATTTATCGTCACGTATTAAGCCATTTCCAAACAACTCCTCCTACTAGCATCACTGTCGCTGAGAGAGCGGCAATCCGATAAACATTTGTCAGTGTCCTTTCCCGCTCTAGTTCGTATAATTTCTTGTCTTGAAATTCATCTGCAATCCTTCGTAATTGACTGCCAACCTCTTTACAAGCTTTCCTTCGTGTGTACAAACTTTCTTCAGGTACAAGCATCATAGGAATGAACAACATGGAAATATAAATATAAACACTTCGTTCAAAATATTCCTGTACACGCTTCGTCTGCGTCCTTCTAGTTCTGTTTTTGTTATGGTGCTGTCGTGCCCTATAAAGACTCTCTGTACTAATAACAGTGACCCTCGCGCACACGAGCGACACACGACCTTTTAATTTACATGCGTCATCGCACGTTGATTGGCTAACAAGTCTAGCACGAGTGTGATTGGTTAATTAACTGGCATTGCGCCATCTCCTGATCCTAAAAAAAAATTGGCATTCGCAAACAATGGTATCTTTTGCGAAAGTTTTAATTTATTACTCCTAAGATTTTGAAGTTTATGAACAAAATGACAGATGCGTTGCACGCGAAATGGTTGGTCTCAAAGAATGTGATTACGAGGCAACAACCCGCAACTACTCTACAACAATTCTAAAATATGCTGCAAGTTCAACATGAACAATGCAGTGTAGATATAGCAGCTCTAAAAGATTTCCATTTCAAATATTACAGCTTTTGTTCGAGTGGAGGAACTCATTTACTCAGATTAACAAACTCGACATTGAACTTCAAACGTGTTGCATTAAACGGTTAATGTTCTAGAAAGCTTTAATTGCCGAAACGTTTTTGAAAATGTTACACATATAATAATTTATTAGGGTCAGAACCTTTCCGCATAAATCATTGTTCCAAACAACGTAATTGCCAAATATATCACCAGAAACCTTTCAGTCTCTCCTACATCCCATCGTCGGACAGCCGTATGGCGCCTTTTGTAACAGTGTCAAGAGTGGTCTGTCCGACCAAAACCAAATCGCTATGACTTCAATTGTCATTAAAATGTTTGAAAACGTTTGGAAAAGGAGTTATAGTGTTCTCGTTTGCGCCCATGATTGTTATTAACACTGTCACGATGAACAATACATAACAACCACACGTTCACTTGCACAAGGCAATCAATTCTTCTTTTTTCGAAGTGTGACAGTCATTGGGAACACGATATGTCTAAATAGAGTACTCACTTGATGCTAAAAGATCTGCCTTACTACACTACGCTATGCTAATTGCTTCGGGAGGAAAAAAGATCTGTACTCGAGTTTGGTTTCTCTCTACCCCTAGCTCCGGCAATATGGTTCATGCATATTATAAATTGTAAGGTGTTACGACGAAGTTGCTATGGAAACATGCATATCTAACAAAAGTGGCAGGCAGCCAATTTTATTTTGTCTAAAGATCAGCTTTCCGTGCTCGTGTGTCGATCTAAACAAAAACGGGAAAGGCAAATTGAATACAATCACAAAACAAATGCAAACGTGCCCAGAATGCAATCAAAACAGCAGGAGAAAATTAGCTAAATCTTCAGGCTCTTGGAGTTTGACAGAAATAAAATCATACCTTGGCCTCTTCAAACACGCACGACACACTTCTTAAGTTCTTTGTTTGGACAAACGACATCAGACATAAAATTACCACAAAATATTCTGGCAACATTTCTCTATCATATTTATTTAGTTACACTTAACGGAAAACTGTACTAATTATCTCACAGGTTCGCTCAGGGATTTTTAAAAAAACGTTTCAATAAAATTAAAGGAAAAAAATAATCAAATCTTAAATCTGAAGACAAACCCCAGACACAAAACACAGCAAAGCCCATCGAGTCTCAAATACAATTACGAGATCTTTTCGAACAAAGAACAATTTTACAGTAATTAGTTGGATGAACAGAGAGCGCGATTAGATGAATTAATTTAAGCAAAATTGTACAGTACATAAAGAACAAAAATATAGATTAAACACGAATACTTCAGAATTATCTGATTTCAAAATGGATCAACCCCTCCGGAACACTGAGACATGACCTGCAAAAAGGAAGTTTGCTCAGCTCGTCAAGAGATATTTTCCGAAGTCACGATTTGTTCCTGCTTCAAATTTCTGACATTTGGTTTGCTGACCAGAACTGAACAATACCAATCCTAAATTAAACATAAGGTAACATGTATCTGCACGTCTCTGTTATGGCCGAGGCGCAGTCACGGAATCACTGAGGTGGCGAATATTCGCTCATTTCACATTCGGAATACTTTTTCAAAAATATTAAAGTCGTCAAGCTAACAACCAATTTGACCAACATTGAAATTGAAAAATGTCTCAACTTTGAATCAGTAGACTCAAAGCCATAACACGAATTTATTTTGTATCTGGTGAAGAGCTGACTGAGCCCCTCTTGTTTCTTATATTTGACGAATCAAACAATTTGCAAATTTAGCAGGACCAGTGGCCGAGTGATGTGCTATTTTTCTCATGGCCAGAAAAAGGCCAATATTATTTAGAAAATACTGAAACAGAAAGATACAGAACTTTTCAGTGAGGGCTAAAATCACAGTACAAATTGTGTATTGTACCCAAACGTCAGGGAAACGGCCCAGAGCTAAACGGAGTACATCAAATCAGGCACGTTTATGATACGACCCTATGGGTATCACGTTCATTCCACACCGAGAAGATGGGCTAGTAATGAGAACCGAATTCATTGTGTATCATGTGTGTGGATGTTTGAGACTAGAATTTGTTATCTGTAATGCTAATACCAATACTAATAATCTGGTAGTCTAACGAAAAACTTAACCAATTCAACAGATTGTCGAGTGCCCTATGCCTGGGAACAGCCAAATTTGTTCAGCTTTTGAAATTCCTTAAACAAGAATAAAATGTTGCACAAATCTTTATTCAGCTTATATTATTATAATTCCCTTGGCACTACATGGTTATAACAATTACAGAACGTTTTGCTGAGCAGTAACAAAAAAACCGATTTCGACATAACTATGACCGACACTTCACGAATTTTGAACACCTGAGGGACTGTTAATCCAGTCAACTGAATTATTGGTATTAATTGAATGTTATCACCAGCCTTTAACATCAGTCAAAATGAACCACATAATGATCACATAATCAGCTATTTCTATGTCCTCTAAGGTAGCAATTCCTGCATACTTTGTTTGTTATTCAAAATGTGATACTTCGGGTACTAAGAGCGCAGAAAATCCAAACAAGAATGCTATTTTTCATAGTTTAAACACTTTGCGTTTTTCCCATGCGGCGCCGAGAAGTTGCAGACACTCACTGTCTCGATAGACATTTTCACGGCAGGATTCCAACCTTGGCTCCCCTAATCAAAGACGTAGACGGAGGTAATGAAGTTCGCCGTCTGATTTTTCATTCAACAACTCACTTCTTAAGTGTGCGACTAGTTTATATTAAAGCTTAAAATATGAACGAAAATTGGTGGTATCACCGAGTAAACTGTGGCTGTCTTATTTATAGATTCAACAAGAACAAGAGTGTATATTATCGTAACATCTCGAAGTTCATATAGGCGGCCGGATCGGAGAAGTACCAAATAGTCCTCCAACATTCCTATAAGCTCGCAAAATGCGGTCTTATACCCGAACTGCACGCAAAATTCTATTTGTGCGCGCTTGTTCGTATTCGCATATTTTTGCAAATCGGTGCTCGCGCATGCTCTGCGAACTAGTACAAAAACGCTTGCTCCCATGCTCTCAAATGCTCGCAGACTATTTGATACCCCTTGATGTGTTCAGTAGAAACAGTTTAGTATCCATGATCTTATTCAGTAATTATTATATAAAATGATATAATTATATATATTTGGGACTGTGACAGTGTTGAGTTGTTAAATTAGTCGGCATAAACATGCTAACAGATCTAGATATTTAATACAAATAACCATGTGTTTGCAAAGAGGACATTTTTCTTAAAATAGGGCGGTGGCTTTGATGGCAAATCAAGAATAAAGGATGAACAAAGACTACTTGTTCACTAGAATACAAACGGTTATCCGAGAGAAGTAAAGTCAAGCAATATTAGGGAACTGGCAATATTACAAGAATTACCACGAATATATATGCTATATCTTTCAAGTTACAAAGACATAATAAAGCGTCATTTACTCTAATAAAGAGCTATCAGAAATCCCTTTTTGAAAGTTCTTCCACCAAAGCAAGGAAAGAGTTTCGGAACAGAATTTGTATAATATTGACATATGTTTGTCTTTTTTCTCTTTCAACGTACTTGTAAATGATATATTTTAAAAATGTTTGTTTGTTGATAGGTTAAAAATGTTAAAAATGTGTTTAAAGAATGGCTTGCAAAATATATTTCGCTATCTGCCTCGTCAGTTGCTCGCCATCTTTAAAAAATTTGTGTACTCTCTATTAGAAATCACCGGACAATAACACTACGCAACAGAGTGACCACGACATTCACTATATTAACAAGAACTGCCATGAACTATATAAAAACTAAAAAGTGTTTTATAACTCAAAATGGTGTACGTGATATCTACAAAGTTGATAAGAAATATTCTTAGTTTTACTGAACTGAAAATAGCCTGCTCCATACAGTACTTTACTTAATAGCACGTCTAACTTTTTAAGATTATAATCTCTTTTAAGGAAATTAACCAAAGTATAAAAGCTCTTTCCGGAAAACAGCGGCTGAACTGTAAATCTAAAATCGCCGTGAGTGTGTTCTGATTGGAAATGTCACCCTGCTAAAAAAAACTCGCCTTAAGATCTTCGCACGTGGGCCCTTCCGCTGTGATATACTTAATGCGAATATTTGCACGAATTCGCTCAACTTACGATCATTAGTGAGTTGATTACAATCTCAATACGTGTTCCAGATCGCTATAAATCTAATAAACTGATGGAACAGGAACAAGAAAAAATATTTTGGCATCAAACAATCACAAGAGTTATCAAAACATTTTTGATTTCTTCCATTCGAGTTATGACACTATTCAAAAGCATAAATTGATTGAGAGGAAGCTAAAGAAAGAACTGGAGCCTTATTGCTTATGCCTCTCTCATATACAGAAGGATGCGAAACAATAGATGTGATGCAGTAAACTTCACAAATGCTCTACTTGTCGGAAATGGAGTTACGTAACTGCATCAAAACAAACATGTCTCGAGATTTCTTGATAATCAAAATCGATCTACGACGGAGAAACACGACTATGTACTGATCTAAACTTCGTCTTCTTACGAATACGGCAAATGAATTCGACTGAGAATGGCTCCTTTAATAGAATATTCAATCGAGGTATTATCTTTGAGATTCTAAACATCACGTACAACAATAAAAAAATTAGAGGTATACTTAGAAGGTCTTAGAAGCAGTTCCTGTGAATTGAATGAGAAAGATTGTCTGTGTGCAACATGCTCAGACATGTTTCTCTAAACATTTTAATGTACAATCTTCGTTATAAGTTATTAATTTTTAAAAAGAAGTGATGAACGCAAATCAGAACCCCAACGCTACTGATTTGATTTTGTATCCTGTACTCCCAGGATTCTAGTCCTGGTGGCGAGGCCAGACGCTACATAGACATGACCACTTAATATTTTGTCTGTCAACTGAATAAAATTGAGATAAGAAACTTCAAGCCGAGCACGTTTTTTTAAAACGTTGGGAAAAACTAAAGAATTTGTCGAACCTTGACACATTCCGTTCAGTTCGAATTCCTCTATCTCAAAATTCATTCTCGCAGGCACAAAATTCACGGTAGCAATCTACACAAACGTATGAGGCATTGAATAGCTATATAAAATTGGTCAATAAATATTCTGGTACTATATAATTATATGCAAGATAACATCACGTCACTAAAACACTTGTATAGATGCATTTGACACTGGCAACAACTGAGAGCCAAGGTCAGGGTCAGGGGCAACCGGTGGATGTGTTCCTGGATGCAAAAATGTGGAAGGGGGCAAATGAGTTCGGGTTTATTTTAGTGATGCGTTTTCAAAAGTCTCGCTTTTCTTCCGTTTTTACACCTCAGTAAAGATCTCTGATTTCGATAGTTTAGTGTGGAAGATCATCACAAATGCATAAACTGAAAAAGTACGCTTCCTGGACTATCTTGAATCATCTATTGATTAGTTAAGGCTCTGCTGTCGCTTTTGACGGAAATTTCTTGTTTGAAAGCATAAACTCGCCGAAACAGAAAATGCTCCAGTTCAAACCAATACCATCATCTAGTTAACAATAACATGAAATCAACAGGCAACGTTTTATTCGTTCAAGGTTAAGCACCGACCTTTTATAAATGCAGTATCTCACACATAGACGGCATCCTATCTTTTGTTATGTCTACGAGAACTTCAGAGCAATGCAGTTGCTCTATTCAATATTTCCACTAGGCCTTCCAGTGTTCTCTGATGAAAATGTTTCATGCAAAGCTCACTGAAAATGAAATAAGTTTAAAACGACGCGAAAAACTACATCGATCATTTTCGCAAAACAAAACATTTTGCAGACTCTATACATGTGGGACTGTGAGGTTCTGCCAATTCTGTGCATTATATACGCCCGTGTTGTCTTTCAGTTTCTAGTCCTTTGCTCTGACGAAGGGCTAGCGCTCCAAACGTCAGCTAAAACTTATTATCCACACGACGACAAACATATAACATCGACTTCTAGTTGATTTAATCATCTTGTCTAGTCAGACATTGTCAGTGTCAGCCAGTTCACTTGCAGTATATAGTACTTTTTAAATTGGTTAGGTTAGGGGTTGTAGATATAGTATAAAGAACTCAAATAACGGCAAAAGTTGAGCCAGCAGAAACTAAACTGTCTTCAGGAAATAATCTGAAGATTGTACAGTCAGTTAGCCTGACCTCAGACTCTAATTTTACCTTGCTGCGAGAAAGGATCTCTCACGCGGAAAGAGAGATCCTTTCTCGCAGCAAAGGAAAATTAGCGTCTGAGGTCAGGCTAACAGTCAGTTCCCCTATAGAGAAAACTGGGCAGTAATGCACAGCTTGGCAAAGGAGGTTGGTATCTTCTCGGGGATTTAATCGTCTTGTAATAACAGAGGTCTGGTTGTACTGAATACTGTAGTATAGGTCTAAACAGTCCTCTTAACATGATAGCGGACTGCAAGCTTAACACGAAAAGCAGACACCGACCCAAACTTGATAACAAAGGCCGATAGTCCATGCACGGGATATTGAGGCATGCACCAACAAATCTCTGAAATTCAACACAACTACAACATTCACTCAAAAAATGTCATATACTGTTTGTAAATACAAACTTGTTTACAACAAAGCAAGTTCAAATTGTATTAAGTTGGTTGCCACGCAAAGGTTCAAGGCACGACTGTACTGTAGACTACAGAACGGTGGAAATGATCAACTAAAAGTTGAGCTATACATGTACTATAGACCACTATAATCTATATGTGTTGTGATTTCGGCGTGAGGGTGAAAGATTGGAGCTGTTTCGAATTCTCTATAGTCATTCGTGAGAGCAAACGGCTAGCGCTGGATCTTCCGGCAAAAGCATAGCACATTAACTCTTACTGGTACAGTTGATCATGCATTCAAATTATTTGGCCTACTCGCCGACGTTGAAAACCTAGTTTTCATTGAATCTAGTCTGCGCCAGACTGTACACAAAGGCATGGTTTTAATAGACATTAGTCAGTAATAGTAGTAATGTATCATCTGGCAGTTCATCAAGATATTGGAAATATCAGAACTCTGTTACAACACGTAAACACGAATTGAGAACGCAGTTATCTTGAAACTTGCTAAGGGGTTTTGTTGAAGAGCGTGCAAGACAACACCGCAGTACATAGATACAGCGGCTATATCGCCATTGTGGAAGCAATTTCTGTTTTAAAACATACTTAGTTATATTTTCATTATACATGTAAGCAAATTCAGCTAAAACCGTTGGAATAACATGCAAATATACTTCAGACATTCCGAGGCACATGCATGTACTAGAACTACGCTCACACATATGCCCATCTGTCTGTTCTATAGCTTGGCAAATATCTCCAAGTACAACAATGCGGAGTTCTTTTTCTCTGTTTGGTTTGTTTTATAGGTTTATTAACGGCTACATTTGGAGCTGAGTTAAGTAATTTCCCCGGAAAGATGGAATAAAACTAATCAAGATATCATTCAGTTGTTCAACATCCTAGGAAATCATATATATACCTCGGCATATGACAACGGTTCGCAGGGGACCTGTCAGTCTTTACGAGACCGAATCCAAAAATTATGTACAAGACTGAAACCCAAACAACTTTGGAAGCTGAATGACATCGAGCAACTAGCGTATATACGAAGAAGTACCTTATTTATTGCGGTTCATATGTTCCAGCCCACCAGATGAAATAATCTTTCAGATACTAATATATATATATAGGCACAACGTATACAAGATGTCGAAAGGGAATTTGTTGACGATTCAAGCGACCAGTTCTCAGTTAATCAGTCCACAATACTTTGTCTTTGAATCTTTGAGAAGTGACTGGCTTCAGTGAATGCAAGCTATACCAGCTTGGTGATTATCTAAAGATAAATGATACAAAAATGTTCAAATTTTCTCTCGTATGAAGGTTGTCAACTATACTCTCCATGTACGACAATACACATCTTCAGTTGTTTAAAATATAGTCAGAATATGTATACAGCACATACAATAGCTGTACTGTTTCAGATGTGGTTAGATATTTAAAATACCATCGTTTGGTCATTTGGACACAAACGCAACAATATGTAGGTCCGTAGTAGCAGTTTTAATTTCCTCGACTGAGATTAGATGTGTTATATCAGTCCCTAATTTACCACGGATTTCAGTACAAATATCAGTCAAATTCATACTTGGCCCTACTATATCGAGGATTCGGCGACATACTACAACCATAGTTACAACTAAGCCATAATCGAAAGGTCATTACGAGACTGCAGTACTATTTTGCAATGGTTTGTGCTGTAATTATATGACCATCAAAGTAAATGGAAACGGTATGCAGTGATTATGGACTATCAGCTGAACGGTAATAACACTCTCAGGAGGCCAGACAATGCATGGTTGGTAATATACACTGCCTCAGTTTTAATAAAACTACACAAAAACTCCATATATAGTGTTAACAGAACAATTGCATTGAAAGACAGACTGAACTAGATACAGAATAAAATGAGTCTCGCGTCTTTGTAATTAGTGCTCTAAACTAAAGGAACAAATCATAAAACTATTTCGAACGGCAAATTCTGTTTAATCACTTAATTCTTGGCGGTTTCGTGAGCCAGAAATGTCTTAGGTTTCAAATGTGAGAGGCTTTTGTTTGCAGGGCAAGACCAAAATAAACTGGTCTTGTCTTTTCTGGCACAGAGAATACATTTTGAAGTTGTCTAACGTTCGTTTGTGACAAAATTTCATGCTGTTAAAAGGTGCTTTATACTTCGAATAGTTTTGGTTACTTTGACTAGAAATGAACTGGTCAGAAAACAACAATACAAAGCTATCTATCTTTCAATGTCACCATGCAACATCACATGATCAAATCGGGAATGCAAAGAAAGATTTTTCCAATTACGAATTTGTGGTACTTGCTTCTTTCAATATTATATCGATCAACGAATGCATTCCAGTACTCAGAGCGAGAATAAGCTTCGGATGCAGTCTCATTTTAATCATAAAAACATAATTTTATTAAAATACAAATGAAATGTTTCGTAAACAATTTGGACACAAATCGTCAATTTGAGATTTTGGCACACAGCTAAGGCAAGTTTAGCTATTCGATGTTAACAAGAGCACATAACACAAATTTGAAAAGGCCGAATATGTTCTCACTAAATCTAGTATTTCTAAATCTAGTATTTACGAGAGAATCTCCTGAAATCACATTCATGAAAACTGATATTGAGTGTCCACGCTCTAAACAAGTTGAAACTACGGGAAGTTCGAAATAAAAGTTTGCATGCGGGATGTTGAAAAAAACGGAAGTGACAAGGACTTAGTGAAGTGCATCGAACAACACTACACAAACTTACAAGTTCATTTAAGCAAAAAGGGGAGTTCAATATTATATTGAGCTTGAGGTATCAAAAATTATCGCAAAGTAACCTTCAGCTTTCAAGCACTCGTAATTTTCAGAAACGAAAAATATTCATTAGAGAAACGAACAAAAGATTTGAAGAGTCGACCCTTAACACATATCTTAATAATTATATGCCTGGATGTCGGTGAACAATATAAACGCCCGGAGAACCTAATCGCCTGTTGACCATTTAATTAAAACTCCAAGTGTTGCTTGCGATAAATAAAAACGCATATGAGAGAGGATTAGCGATATTGCTCCACAAACTGGGCTCTGGCGCCAAGCAGTCAGCAGTCAGCACTTATAACTACACAAAAGGTTATTGTTCTCCGAGTAACAACGGCTGCTGGAAAAAAAATTCCATACTAAGATTTCTTTGTTCCTGTACACACTATGAAGATGATTAACTGTAATTTTAAAAATATCAGTACGGCACCACAGAACACAAATGATCTAAGTTCCATCATCTGCTATTCTTAAGACTCTCAAGATAAACAAGTTCGGTATTAATATCCTATTTAAAATGCAAATTATGAAACTGCCAGCTATTGCAGTATCCTGCAAAGTGCCCTATTTAATTTTCTTAAAATCAAAAGCTTAGTTGTAAACACCTTTGAATAAGACAGTGGATTATGACAAATATGATAACTATGGTCAGACACACGCCCGGCCGCATTCATTGTTCATACTCGCTATGATGAAACGAGAAAGTGAAAAACAAGAGAAATTTCTCCACAGGACGAAACCACACGCGCCGTACAATAGACGAGGAATCTAATCTTGGAACAACTAACCCAGATATATTATTTTCAAAGATTACACTGAACATTTTCGCAAACTAAATTAGAGCCTAAAACTCAATAATATACAACAAAACTACAGCTACACACATATATGCTCAGAAGATTTCATTCTGCAGAAAGAGCGCATTTTCCACATCATCATACTCAGACTGAAACTGAAAAGGGTTCACGCCTGGGCAAATCAAATTCTATAGCTGTTGAAACTAAAAGGAGAGTATACAAAACGAAAGACGATTTACTTACAAAATGAAAGACAGTTAGTGTTATCTGACTCATGATTGATATGAAGATATATGTGTCATTGATGTGTTGGGGAAATTTTACATGCTGGGTCACATAACTCTACCGATGTTTGGAGACCTTGCAATTACATTCATCTGTTTGAATCGCAAGACGGTCACACTGAAGTTATTCATATCACTAATCCATGAAATCCGACCTGACTCGTTTTCTCATCTTTGGTTACCCGCTCCATGCAGATGATGAAAAAGTCCTTAACATAAACAGGAATCGCGAAATGAATTTTTTAAAAGTTATCTAGAATATCTTGGCACTGGTGAAACCGTATCGAGTCTGATAGGTACCAATTCGCATGTTTTGTTACCGTCTCCTCGCCTCATGCAAAAGAATTCGGAATGAGGAATCCAGCCAAATTTTTATGCTGTAATCCAGAGTTCGAATTCAGAATGCGGCCAATTTCCGATTTTGGAATCCGGAATCCAGTGGAAGCGAATTCCGAATCGAAAGGAGTTTTAACTGAGCTTGGGATCCAAAATCCAAAGGGTTATAATCGAGAATCCATGTTATTCATGGACTTTGTTACAAGGGGCGAGTATCGGCCGTAAATTTCTTAACATATGGTTCAATTATACAATTTTTTTTTAATCAAGTGCTTTAAAACAAGAAGAGCAGTTACACTTAGTAATTGCAAAGATGCTGCAAAGTGCAGGAGTTACAAAATGCGCATGATATAGCCGTCGGTAATTATGAAGTTACAGACACAAAACAGAACAATGGCAAGCAAATGTCTTTTCCTAACGTATTGCCAAGAACCTAGATTTTGGCGTCAGTGTTCTTTCGGCTTCTTTTATTTCAATTTCTGATTTCAAGTGGTTTAGTAGCAAAAACTCATTAAGTTTGGAGCAGTAAAAGAACCGAAACTGCTCGCTCTAATTGACTGTAGCTGAAGCAGGGACAACGTGCACTTAAAATATTCGCCTAATACGGAATATAAACGACTACAAAACAGGACTGGGATATTAGTTTCACTGAAAAATTAATTTCAAATTCAGTTAGCTGTTTTGAACAAACATAAGAGATTTTTTTACATGTTTAACGACATCAACAAAAACGTCACTGTTTAGACGGTAGTAGAATAGGTCTTTGTTCAATACCAGAATTTAAAAAAAGTGGTTCGGAAAAGATGGCAATTTACAAGAATTTGCTGACATAAGCAAGTTAGCTGGCGCCACTGAGTTATGTCAAAACAAACTTTACGTCACACGAAAACTTCTCACAAACAAAAGTTCAAAGTGTTATGGTACAAAGTGCACGCTCCTTTCGGACACAGGTGAGAAATGCCTGCAACCCACGTGATCAATTCAAGAGCGATTCTGCCAGGCGTTTCATTCATAAAATCAAAAACAATCTCAGTGTTTAATCCACAAAAACACCGCTTGACGCTAAGAGAAAGTGCCAGTTCAACCATAAAATTACTATTCTGCAATCAGCGTGAGTTTGTCGGTGTTTACTCGCCTATTAACGCCTCCGAGCTCCTTCACAAATTTATCGATTTTTTTTTTAAGTAAACAAGTGCAAAGTACAGCTCAGGCGGCTGATTGCCATCGCCTTGACCTCACCAACAGCAAGTGCACTGCTCACTAATTACTCGTTAACTATTTTAGATTTCTATAGAAAGGTTTCACACCGAGCTTAATATGTTTTCTCTGAATAGAAAGGAAAAGAGTGACATTTAGTTTCCGGCATAAATATTTAGAAGACTGAGGCAAGATATAGTCACGTGACTACTGATCTCGAATCCAACACATGCATACTGCGTTCTTTTCCATACTAATTATGTCCTAGATCCTTGCTGAAGAAATTTTAAAATTATCACTGATTTAAGATCTCTCCTTCTCTGTATGCTCTGACTGTGTCTGTCTGTCTGTCTGTCTGCATATTTCATCATTTGTTTGTCCTTTGCTAGTTCTTGCTTCTATATTTCTCTAAATCAGAATTAGTGTGTGTGTGTGTGTGTGTGTGTGTGTGTGTGTGTGTGTGTGTGTGTGTGTGTGTGTGTGTATGTGTATGTGTATGTGAATCTTGATCTCTCACCCCCCAAAAAAGAGTCGTTCGTCCGGTGCAGCGGATTTCTGACTGCCCTCTACACGAGGCCGGAAAGAACCCAAAAAACACTCCATCCGTTAGTCTGTCTGTATGTCTTTAACTGTCTGTCTGTCTGTCCATTTCCTTCAATATCGGTCTGTTGTCCGTATGTCGGTCATCTCTCCCCCCCCAAGTTTGTAGTAGCTGATGTTCACATAACACACGATTATTCACATGTTCTGCAATGGCTAATAGGTTCAACACTTTGTATAGTATAAACCACAATACTCCAACAATCTTTAATTTTTCGCGAACTGATAAAGTTGAAACCTCCACCTTCACGTCCCGGCAAACTTTCCAAAGCAAACAATCGGTTCCTTCGAGAATATACCATCAATTAAAATTACAATAACATCCACTAAGGAATTAAAAAAAATATTGTCGGCTTACGGCTTGTTTTGAAAAGCGGGCAAAAGGGCCAAGATTGGAACTTACAGATAGTGTAGGGTGTCAAATGTTTTGCGTGCTTCGAAAAACCACGTTCGTGATCTCGTGAACAAAACTTCGGATATCTCCAACCAGGTTAACTGAATGGCTGAGGGATGCGTGTGCTGACTATCAAATTGAAACCCAAGTACATGTGATTATTTCAATAAATGATGTAAACATACAAATTAGGTAATAGGCTCAGAGTTCCAAATAAACGCACGGAAGAACGCATGCAAACTCAAGTCACCGCGGGTAGTCACACACGCTCGCGAGATTCAGTCGTTCGTTATTCTTTACAGCCATTGAACCAACACAGAAATCAAAGTCCTAACTTCCGATAAGATCTTGTCGTGTCGGTCGTACACGGAGTTCACTGTTTATTTGCAAGTTCTATTGTTTATTAGAACAACTACCCCAGGGCCCAAGTTTATTATATCCCTGTTTGACATTCGTGAGCAGATGAATTCTACAGCAGAAACTAATACATACCGTATAGACTAACATTATGATAAATGGAACACAGGCCTTCTCGTATTGATTAAGTGCTGCTATTATCCTGTCAAAATCTCGACCAATAATGTGCTTTTTACATTCAGTTGTACTGTGAAACGAGAGTTAACTTTCTGTAATTTAAGCGGTTTTTGACAGTTGCGGGATCTATGCCCATACCCGTACCAGACACAAAGAACTTTAGGACGATCGACGACAAATTCAGATCAATCCGGAATCCCGGTGAGAAAATAAAATTCAATTTTGTCCGGGACTGATAGCAATCTTGTAGCCCGCCCAAACGTTACTGAATGGCAATAAATCTAATTGGTTTATAGTTCTAGTTAAAAGAATTATATGAGTCGTCGTCACACACAAGTTTTCATTTGTTTAGAGTGATAGGGAAAATAAATCCGAAACATTGAAAAATACCAGCGTGAGTTAATTCCACAGCGAAGGCCATGTACATGAAACTTGAAAATCGTTCTTTCTAAAATAACAATAACACAATCGGAGTATTGTGCTTGATTATAATCGAAACTTCCTGAAAAAACACACGTTCAATTTTACAACATGGAAACATGCAAAAGTGAAAAACTATTTTTAACTCCGATCCTGCGGTCGTAATTACGGTGAAAATTGTCTTGGGCTACTTTGTTTTTGCAGTTGAAGATATAGGTCACGTGATGGAATTCAACAACATACGAAGTAAAATTTGGAAGACAAAATGCCCCAAATAAAGTATCTAGGAAAACTTACTTCATTGTGAATGTTTGACTTTAGTTATCCTGTTTCAACGTGTATCATAAGTACCGAACCCTAAATATATACTGATTTGATAATATGACAGTCCAAAATTTATGGACACACGCAATCGGAATGTGGGTCTTGGTTTTGTCTACAAATCAAAACATGAGCACTGAAAACTGATAAAATTACTAATTTGGGAGCTGACTGAACAATACGTCAGGAAACCACACAAAGGCGCAATGTTTAAATGAAACGGAAAATGGCCCGAAAGCAAATATATCCACAAAGGGCAATTTTCAATAATTTGATGGAAAACAACATCATTATACTCATATATTTGAACGCTGTAATTCCGGTACTAGATAAAATTATTGTTGTTGCTATTTTGCGCTGAAGAACTTACAGACAGGTATACTAGCATATTCAAAGTAGAGCCAATTATTTTCTACACAGATCGTCAGAGCAATCTTACTGCAGTGTGTCAGCAATTTAAAACGGGTTCAATATTGCATATTTCGTCAAACTCAATGCAACCACAGCGTGGCAAGTACTTTCAAAGAAAGATATCAATTATACTAGATACGACTCAGTAACAAATTTTCAAAAAAAAGATATCTTCATAATTGTTAACATTCACAATTATTGTTGCTGCGAGTTTAACAAAAAGACAATGGAAGTTTTAAAATTCGTATTAAACCCGTTAAAAAATAATCTTGTTGAAGAACAGACATGGGAGGAGAAGTTTTATTTACATATGCATGCAGATGCTGATATTACTAAATAAAGCCTCAATACACGGGTGATATCATGTCTTATTATACCTTCCCGTATATATACCGCAAGTTAAGATGTTCGTCACTGTAGTCTGTAACATACGATTAATCGTGAAACGAACAAAGCTTTGCATGCATACATTCACGCCAACAACAAATTGCATCACTAGGAACTGAGCTTCGAGAATGATGTATTCATATAGTGGGATTTCAGCATCGTCAACTGCACAGTGCATGACTCAGCTAAGTCGATCTTGAACAATTTAATGAACAATTTAATAAACCTTCGCCTTTGATTTCCAGGTCTATGGTGTTTAAGATACTAGTTAGAGTGATATCACTGAAGACTATTGAGTACTCTAACTCTGTACACATTTTGAGATTAGTCGGGTTATGTGTACGGTATATAGTCAGTTAATTTTAAAACATTGAATATGGAACACTCTGTCAGTGTGAGTACTAGTATTATACCAAGCATGCAAACTGAGAGATGAAATTGTACAACTAAAATAGCAATATATATACAAAATGCGAATTATAGCTCGATTTGTAAATGACGACCCGTCTTTTGACTCTTTTAACGTACCTCTATCTATGTTTATATCATAAAATTTTGTAAAATGGTAAATTGTAAATGGTAAAACGGTGGCTTACACTATATATTTCGCTGCTCGCAGCCTCGTCAGGTCGCCATCTTGAATGCGAATTCGAAATCGAAATACGAAAGCAGCTACGTCCATATTTATTTCGTCTACATACATCGGTCTCTGTATCGAAATACCTAACAACAATCCATGTGAACGCAAGCGTTTACAAACGCGTGAATCACACAACCAAACAAGCTCAAATATTGTTCAAATCATCTTCTCTGACTACCATTATTATTTTATACGTTATTCGCAGACTCAGAACTGCATTTATAGTCGCCGTATATTCCGAGAATTTAAGCTTCTGAGGAATCTAAACTAAAGGAATGACTTGATCCTTTAGTCTGCACATCCGACATTATACGTTCGTGTATACGACCATGTAATACACTGGCCTTATATGACATAGACTGATAGAGATCACGATTATTGTTTTATGCGTTATCAGCAGGTCAGTGCTGGTCGCCTTATATATAAAACTTAAAAGGTATTTAAACTCAAGAGGAAACGAAAGGTGAAAAGCCTTGATCCCTTAAACTGCGCACCTAACATTATATATAGTTGGTCTACAACAGAAACACAGACTTTGAAAGTTTTAGAATGCAACTAAATCTCATTCACTAACTAAAAAGTGAAACAACATCGAGGGAACATTACCTTAACATATGGAACGGTCACTGCGCAGTTCCTATGACGGAAATGATGGAGAAGAACCACATCGTAAGATGGCTTTCATTTCGAATTAAGTATGCATGGAAGCAAGAACTTACAAACAAAAAAACAAAGTTCGCAATTCGTCACGTTTACTGTATAGTAGAGTACATGCAGGCGATAAACGAGCGAAGTTCAAGCTAGCCTAAATGCTTTTAAAAGGTACTACTCGAGCCTACTCAAAGTAAAAGTCAAAGCGAGTATTATACATACGTTGCGCCGTAGACCACATCACTTGGCATAACACAAAGCATACACGAAGAAGTCCCACCTAAACCAATAAACGTTTTTAACACAAAACATAAACCAACGAATTTTGATTTCTCCTGCCTCCAATCTGCGTCACTACCAATTTTGTTACGATCATATTTAGCCATTATCCGCTTCCTCAAACTACCACCAAACAGATATACGTCTTGAGTTCGCAAATATTGTTCCTTATCAAATGTAGGTTTATACGTCTTTAATACGTGTATATTTCTTTTCAAAGTTGAGTATATATAGGAAACTCACTGTTGAGTTTTGCTTTTGGGCAGATAGCGGAGTCACGTTCTATTACTGATATATATACAGTGAAAGATTTCTCTCTTAATTCTTGGTCGAAATGAAGAAAGACAAGAAAGCTGCAGTAATCTGCCAAGGCCTAACGACATTGACTAACTGTCCAAATGTATACAAATATTAATTTGAGAACGCAATCAAGATGGTTGACACTGTTCACTGACAAATGCAAAATATCCATCACAGGCCGAAGTTGCATTAATCTCTTAGCCTAACACTGATGTTAACGCCAGCGTATTAACACTAAACTGTTGGTTTCATAATTGTTTAAGAATTTTAAACACCGAAAACCTGGTGTTACAGTCGTATTAACACCATGTAGTGTTGAGTTCTAATGCGACCCTAGCCACTGTTGGAAGGTTGTTCAGTGCTGCCACTCAGTGTCTGTCCGAAATCTTGCTAAGAAACGTTTGTAAACTGATATAACAAGGAACTACAGTAAAGATTCCGTAACAACTGACAGAAATATAATTCTCAAAAAGCACATTCTAACTTAAAGTATAAGTCAGTTTGCAAATGTTACTGTTTTCTTAGTATGCATGACTGAAGACGGAAATTGTAGTTGGGAAAGATCTTCAGACAGTTGCGCAATAAATGTAGTAGGCACTGAAATATTTATCAGTCCGCTATCATCACTCTAACACTTCAGTTTAGTTACTACGAGTTTATAGCCTCAAAAGCAGCCTCTCTAAATAAGAGAAGCTGCACGCGCACTGGATACGAACTACGAGTAGTCAAAACAAGGGAAGAAACCGAAAGTTGCGTACTTCACAGGCGCGAGACACAACTATACTATCCGAAGGCGAAGTACAAAATTACTAACCCGAGAATAACTGAGGGCCGGGAGAGGTATAAAGAATATAAACTGAAGACTCTGAAGAGTCTGTTTTCCGACGAAGCTACAATATAATGACTGGAGTCAGATTCTCTATGCGTTTATCGAGTGCTTTTCATATCTGAGGAAATCGGTGTACGACATGTATGCATCATCTTCATGAAAATCAACTTCAAAATTTGCTATAAGTATAATCTACGCACATTATCGTGTTGTGATATTCTTCAGTGCTATAATAAACTCGTATTTTAAGTTGATAGAATATCACAGTTTGATTTTCTAAAACAAAAAGTACTAAGCTCAGTAAACGGTGCAGTATAGTTACGATTTGCTACTAGTACAAAGCGGGAAAGTCTACAAGGATAGATTGTAGTAAATCGAAGTAGTTCTGACAGAAAGAAAATATGGTGGATAGTATAGAGAAATGCCTGTTTGAAGCACTGCCACTGGTGCTTTCATTACCAGTGGAACGCCGACGAAAGAGTATATCAACACATATACACGATAAACGTTTGGTAGGTGTAACAGTTTCACTTTCTTAGGAACAATGTTAACTGACCGCCATTGCCTCAAGTGAGTGAGTGAGTCGGTTTTGTTTGCATAATTGTATCATATACGTGGCTCCCTCTAGCACGTTCACACACAGTAATTAATTCGTAAAATCAACTGTATTCTTTATAGCAAGTTTAAAAATAATATCGATTTTAGAAGTCTGGCAGCTATGCCTATGTCTAGGCAAGAATTTATTCTGTAATGCGATGGCTGCTGAAGAACATAAACACATGTCATAATAAACACAACTGAGTGAGGTAACTAGTCTGAGGCTGGTGTCGTATAGCAATATACACATATATATATATATACAGCTATTTCAAAAACAAAGTTGAGATCTACAAACTGCAATAGGAAATACGCAAAGCACAATTCTCAGCTCTCAAGCGTGTAGATTTTGCTAATTACTGAAAGCTATTCAATCAAATCAGATCGACAGTGTTTGTAAACGTACTTTGCTACTTCTGTGTGTTGTTTGGGAGACAGAGGAAGCTAGACACAATTATTTTGGTGCTTGGTATTGCACTTTCCCTATTGCGTATTGCGCTTTGCGGACGTCAACTTTTCTGAAATTGCTGTATATACGTACGAACAGCTAATACACTCTTTTTTTGTTTACAAGAATATACTTTACAAGAATATTGAGACTGAAATTGGCGAAATGTTAAGAATATTTTAAGAATATACCCGAGGCTGAGATTTTGATAAGAATATATTTTTTGCGTGTTGAAAATAAAATCTGTCACATTAAAAACTATCAGGCAAATTCTTCCTTCTTATTAACGGTAAAACTAGCCAACAAAACGATAAAACACCACTAGCCGTATGTTAGATGATAATTAATAACAATTCAACGGCGTTACATGTGTATATATATATATCAGTATACTATACGCTATACGAGGGATACGTGTACAATGTAACGTGAAACAGATTTAGACACCAAGTAGCTGCATTTGATACCTCAATACACTGTAAAACTGAAATACTGGAGTTTCTAATCTAAGAATATTCACAAGAATATTATCAGCCTAAAATCGACAGAAAAAATTAGAAATTTCAGCCTGGGCCTGAAAAACAATATTCTTCTAAAAAAAGAGTGCACGCAGGAACAAGATAAACACAGAGATAAAGCATTTTTATAAAATCAAATCTATCCTTGTTACAAAGTACACGAGTCAAAACAACAAACGCCGTTACAAGAAAATATCTTTAAAGACACTGTCGCCAGAAGTGGCCTCCAATTCGAATTCGTTACAATTCTCAGCTGACAACAAAATTATGCAATCTCACGAAAACTTGGGAATGCAGTTGCTGGGGTGGTAATTCGGAAACCATGCAGTTATTGCTGTAGTGTCACTGACAAATTCTACTACCTTTCTTTATAAATTACACCATGAAGGAGATATTCATGCCATTTATAAATAATTATGTTTCCTTTCAAAGTTTCTGCCTAAATTACTGTATAGAGTAATTGTCGACATTATATATACCCATGCACACAAAACTACATACTTCACTCTCAAGATTCCGTGCGTGGACAACAGTCACAAGTTTAAATCTTGTTTATCTTTTCAATTTACGACTGATTTTAATATCCTTCGCCTCCCACTGCAAGCCTAATACTCTTCCGAAGAATAATACGACAGTTAATCGCCAGCAAAAGAAAAGTCTTTGACTGGTTACGTTCAGGATAACTAGGATACTCGCTGATATTTGATTCAGCCGTTTAGCATTGCTGTTTACGAATAAACTGCTCTAAATGTCCTAAATGCACGGCGCAAGCTTGACAAAGCTTTTAATTTTAAGAGCGAATTGCCTGCTGCTCTGACAGTAATTCGTTGGGGAACAGGAACATTTTGCCATGAATGTATTTGAAGTTTTCTAAGCCGAGATTATATTCCTCCGCACGTATTAGGCTCTTCTATATACTTTAACTACAAATATCGTCTTGTATATTGGCCCTCGCACTAACTGTACCAATACTTTTTAAATATATATATATATATCGGGTCCAGTGTAACTTTCTTTTAATTCAAACGCGATAGTTCGTTCAGTTTGAATAAGGAATTAGATGTCATCAACACTGCATGGCCTTTACTTGCAGATAAACATACTAATAAAAACACCCCGAGATATTTATATAGCAGCATTAATATTTTATTTTGTTGCACTATTTTGACAATGTAGAATTACGCAACGTTATGTATATATATAAATCTTCAGTTCTACAGTGCGTAATCAGGCTATATATTCTCCTCAAGGAATCAATCGAGCTACAACACCACATGCATTTCAGATCACAAATAGACTAAGGAGTAAGGCCGGTCAAAGTAAAGGCGGTTATTTAGCAGATTCTTGGAGCAAGGTTAAAATTCTCGATAAAAAGTTAAAGATTACAAATAGCTCGCGATAACATCCAGTCATCTCTTGTAAATAGCTATACGGAAGAGACACTCAAAATGGCCATTATAAATTTGGAGATACGAATCCTTTGTCTGGCTTTCATGCACTGACCTAAATTAGTGCTGTCTACATTTTCAAAGAATTCTGAGCACAAGACACTTTACCAACCATCTCAAAGCATCCACTTAGTACTTATTGCTAGAAAGAGCAATAGCAAAACTTCAAAACAGACTTCACTAGTCTAAGTGCGCAGTTAAAAAACGAATACAGTGCCCTGCATAAATTCTACTTACATCCAGTTCGGGTTGGTTTAGCCATCACAACAAGACAAACTCGTTTGCGTAAATGCCAAACTACCAATCCATAACAGCTCCGGTTATTATCCATGAAAATGCAACAACAATTAGTCGGGCAAACAGAAAACATGTACACATCCCGCGTTCAAGCTTAAATGTAAGAGCAGAAATGTGAATAGTCGCAAAATTGGCCTGCGCGCGTGACAGAAATGTCAAACATACCCTAAATATCGAGACATTGCACTCCTTGGGCAACGCGCTGATGTCAGATGGCACTCGAGTTTTGGTTTCGCAACTAACGCCTTGCTGGCTTTAGAAAGGAAAACTCACTCGCTTAGGGACCTTCCTGTTTTGTCAAAAATTGTAGAGGCAGAAAAATGTAGGTTCCAGATAGCAGATGTAGATGTTTTAAAGTGCCAGACATATTGAACATGACTGCGTCCGCGACGATTGCCAGCCAATACCATTTACCAATAGACACAGCTAGGCACGTCGCACTGCCACGAGCATGAAAAACTCGACTTTAATATCAAAGAAACATCACACTGACATTCTGTGACAATAAAAATCTATGGCAGCCTTTCAAACGTCTTCATTCTGGTACATTAGACTAACTGATTCATTAGGAAAGCAACACGAGTCAGTACAACTTCACCAATTATTGCAAGACATGCACCGACATGACAGCGAATGTGAAATTTCCACTGTTTTCGGTCCAGCTTTCTGGCCGTCATTCTTCTAAAGTACAACTTACAGATTGGCACGATAGGAGCTACGTCTAAAATTCAACATAATATTGTTAGCACAATTTGTAGTGGTTAATTGCGGTAGTCACTGCAGTAAAAGCGAAGTCAGCTTCTAAAATAGCATGTATGTATATAAGTGTCACCCTACTTTGAGGTGAAATCAAACCACTCCAGCATTGATCAAAAACAACACAGGAAATAGGCCTTCCGGTAATAATGTCATTGCAAATATAGATTGCTTTAGCCTAATGGCCAGACTAACACGATGGTCAAAATATATTACGGCAATTTACTCTTGTTGTGCGAGGACCTGGTAAGCTCCACGATTTTAGAAATATGAATATCACTTATAAAATTAAACTCGTCTATACCCTCGTGATACATAAAGACGTCCATGTCAACTAATAGTCCTAATAGTTGATCGATCCCAGTATCCGACGTAATCCCTGACACAAAACAACAAGTACTTTTTTAACAAACTACTCCTCGTGAACTGAGGTCGATCATCAAGAATATTAGTTTTGATTCTAGCCAGTCTAGTCAGCGTGCTTTGCACGGTGGTACTCAAAACTAACTTCTTAATAGTCCTATTTTATTGTGTAGACCGCGAGTTTCGCAATCAGAAACCTAAAGGTTTGAGTCTATCCGTGTGGCATCACTGACGCGTTTGTGGCTTCGCCACTCTTCAGTTTTCGCGGCTTCGCAGCTCGTTTTGCGCTGCTGATAGTTTTAATACTGTTCTGTGGGAAAGGAAGAGACGGCTCGCAGTCTACTTCTTGTGTCAATAAATTCTTTAACTCAGTAAAAAGTTGAAAAACGCGAGTACAGGAATCCCTTATTTAGTTATTATAAAATGACAGAAGTATAGCATATAAATAACGTCGCAGAATTATAATAGTTTACAAACCGCACAATTCAGTCGGCTGTCCGGATTAGCTCGAGGCTTCTTTCCATTTTACGCCCAATAAGACTGAAACTGAAACCCGGGCATTACATGTACGTTCGCTTTCAAACTCTTATCAATCCGGCTTATATTTTGTAGTTATCCAAAGGTAACACCCGAATCTTGGCAACTATGACAAACAAAAATGTGCCGTTAAACAACCCGTACATGAAAAGCAATATCACGTTTTTTCACACAGATTGAATAAGCCGCTATACAGTTGTTTTGGATTTGCGGAAATTCCATTGTGATTGCGGTTTTCGTTTTGTGGTAAACTAATATTTCCCATATTTCGCGGTAAATGTCTATACTCCGTTAGCGTTGATGTTATTTGATTTGTTATCACTCTATATGTACAGATATCTTTCATTATTTATCTTTACATTCAAGATTACATTAAGCCTTCATTCTAGCACGACCAATATAGTTCACTGTTTTGAAAATACACTGACTGAGTGAGGCGAGTAACATACCTTCGGCCGGCGTGAAAGCTACTACTATCCAGATTCGATCTGAACTCCATAGCTCATTGCTTCACAAAGTTTCGACTTTTTGCAACGCTGTTAGTCCAAGACAACTGATGAAACAGCAAGCCAGTCTTAGTAATCTTGTGTCTTTCGAGAAGGACTCTCGACAAGATAAACATGTTTCCCAACTGAACCGTGCAGGGAACAGTGTTGGCCATGGGTGTCCTTTGCTGAGAATTTCATGGAAAGGACAGGCACAGTTTTTCATAATTCGGTTCAAAGAAGACCCGAAAACCCACCAACTTCTAGCTTCTGAAGTTGACTGAAAACTGTACATCTTGCGACGTGAACTGAAACCCAACTGAAAGCTGCGCTTCCCTTATCTAAAATAAGCTAGCTTGAGCCCTTCGTCACCGGACATTTGAGTCAGTTCGGAAGCCACAGTGCTGAATCATATGCACTGAACGTGAGAGAGCGCTGAAGAAAACAAGTTTTGACCACGTATGCTGGCCACTGCATGGCAGCCTGCATGTAATAGCTTTCAAAATTACAAAGTGTCTTATTAACAATCTTTTTTAATTTAGTGACATAAGATTCATGTACGTGTGAAAATGAAAGCAAAAGAAAGTTTGTAAACCAAGTCGATCAGATTTCATAAGCAAAACCAAAGAATCGAGCTAAACTATTGCGCCCAGTAAAAATACCAATTTGTAACTCATGTAAGACCGGCTAGGTTCAAGAAGAGTCAGTTTATATATTTTTCATTTACGGCATACTTTTTAACCGCAAATAGTGTACATTTGACATTTTATATATAACATATATTAAATTTTTAAAAATTATAAATATTGTAAATATAATCTAATTCAACTTTTTTTGGCTACACTGTCTACTGACAAATAAATCTCTTTTCTCTCCTGAATCAATGGCTCCGGTGTTCAGTAACTTACGACCGATAACAATTGCCAGGCTCTTTTGAGTCTTGCTCTCTACAGAAAATCAAATGCAAGCTTTGAGTTCGTAGATATTTGCATGCAGCCTTGAAATCTTAATTTGAAGACACGGGGACTGGAGGGAAAAATAGTTGAAGACACTGTCTACACAGGAAACAGGTCTCACTACATTTGTCGAGAGAAGAATATCTTGTATTTGTAGTATATATTTTGTCATACATTTGGCGGGTACTCGTCTATTCAAATTACTGGAAATTTAGTCGCGACCTTCTTCGACGTATCTACTCTGATAGCAAACGGTACAAAAGACAAAAAAAGTAAGGCAGGTTATACAATATAATGCGTCAGAACACGTCAGTACGGCTGTTAGTTTACAAGTTCAAGTATTTCTAAAGCTGCAGAAACCACGAGCATCGAATATACGTTTAGTTTTTTATATACTATAGGGAGTCCGGGGGCATGCTCCCCCAGAACATTATAATTCAATCTACAGGATCCGTTTAACAGAATAGCATTTCTTCCTGCATATTGAGAATGGAGAGAAATTTCTATGAGTTTTTCTATATAATTATATTTTCTTTATAGTGAAAGGTTTAATATACTAATCTAGTTTTCCGGCTAGAGTTTTACACTGGTATAGTGAACCGCTTCAAAGTCAACATTTGGCAGTGATTTTCTCTATTCAGTTTTTATCAATTTTGCAAAATGGCTACATGCACACTACTGTTCTTTGTCAGTTAAAAAAAGTCTAAGGTTTTCAGTACATGCACTATTGCACATTAGATTATCATATCCTATAGAACTATTGTAAACTGAAGGAACGTTCCAGGGTATTTATGTCACATGCAGAATGAATCTTAAAACCTATTTATCGAAGTCTGTGATGTCTTGTCGACTTTCTAACCAAGTGAGTTGTCAAGTCGATTTAACATCATTATACTATCCACTTTTGAATGAATACAAAATGAACTAACCAAACTTCACCGGTTTAAAGCCTGATCCCATCAGCACTAAACTTAACTCTACCCATCAAACTTTCATTATAGATTCTGGTACTTTCGTTTTCAAGATGGATTACTTTAATTACTGGCCAAACCTTCAGCTGTACGAAACCGCAGATTGTAATCTTGAGTAAACGATAAATTATCGTGGAATCTGCAAGTTTCTTACTGTCATTCTGTCATTTGATGTAAAATACAAAGCCGTCCACTGACCTTTTCGCGATGTTTACAGTGTTGTAAAGGTGAAAATCGCCTCACTACTATCTTGTCTTGTCTTGCTGGTACTTTTAGAGAAACAGTAAATCTAGTTTCACGCTTGTAACATATATACTGATACATTTATCATGAACGTCTCGTTAAAAATAACGGAGTCAAAGTCAAGACGTTGGATACTAAATATGGCTGAAGTAAAAAATCTTTCTGACAAACTATTATATATTGCTTCACATATCAGCTTCAAGTAGTTTCCTTTTGCAGTATATCATCCGAGTTACCATTAAAGAGCATCGACAGTGTAGTTTCAAATTAAAGAAATTAATAATACTAGCTGACACGCTCAATCCGTTTCTTGTGGAACAATTTAAATTCTTTAAAATGTAACTGTTCAAATAAGTAATTTTAGAAAACTGAATTTCAAAATTTACCGAAAGGGCATAATTGACTCCCCATTCCTCCATAAAAATCCTGACACGTGCCTTCAACACTTTTATATACCATGCAAACTAATTTTAAAATATCTAAATATCAAGCAATAATACAAAGCGTTGTTAATATGATAGATTTGGACACGGTCATTAGTGAGAACAGACGTTTCCTTTTGGCGTGCTATGCCCCTCCTTTGTCGACAAAATCACTTATTTCAAATCGACTGATTCTACATCAAGAAGTTGTATAATAAATTACAAAGTAAAACTAAAAGGATTTCTTGCTGTGAACAAAACAAACGTGTTCGTACTATACATACATGTATACATCTACATACAAACATACATGTCATCACCGAAGGAGCGATTGTTTTATTCTAATAAACCATTATTATATTATTATTATTATTATTATTATTCATGTAAACCTGAAGATATACATGTAGTATGAAAACTTTTGTTTTATTTACAGCAAAAAAATTTACCCTTGTAATTTATTACTTAAAATCATATATAAAAGGACTTGTCATTTATGTCTCGGTTAATGTATTACAACTATTTCCGTGCTTTTTCAGTGCGTTATACTTTTTATCCCAAAGACGAAGTACAGCATAATCACGTGTTACAGTTGAACAAATCAGAAGCGATGGATTTGTACAGTGTACGAGACTTGAATAGCTAATACTGTAATAGTAAGTACTTGCGTCAGCGAGTCACGCGTCCATTCAGTTCATCTCTGATTGGTTGCCAGTACTCAACTCTCGAATTTTATTGGTCAAAACATGCTTTGACAATGCAATGACAAT
>JANVCJ010106163.1:5221-26737 GCA_026413505.1 Epizoanthus ramosus
TGTTCCCTTGTTTACACGAACATACATCCTTCATGTGTTCCCTTGTTTACACGAACATACATCCTTCATGTGTTCCCTTGTTTACACGAACATACATCCTTCATGTGTTCCCATGTTTACACGAACATACATCCTTCATGTGTTCCCTTGTTTACACGAACATACATCCTTCATGTGTGCCCTTGTTTACACGAACATACATCCTTCATGTGTTCCCTTGTTTACACGAACACGTTATCTTCGTATTTTCAGTAAACACAAACACTTTTATATGAACAGGTTGTCTTCGTTAAACTTTGTTTACATTAACAAATTTGCATTAATGCGTCCTTGAAACGAAAATAGGGAACTGAATGGAAACTGAACGTGTACTGAGTCAGGTCGACTTTTGAATTATTTGTTTTCTGTTTTCCCTTGTTTACAAAAACGGGTTTTCTTCGTTTTCCCGCCTTTGTTTACAAAAGCACGTTATCTTCCCTTTTCCTTGTTACACAAACACGTTATTTTCGCTTTCCGTTATTTTGTTTACACGAACACGTTGTCTTCGTTTTCCCATGTTTACATAAGTACGTTATCTTCGTTTTCCTTTATTTACACAAATACATTTTTTTCGTTTTGCCTTAATTGTTTACAAAACACGTTATCTTCGTTTTCCCTTGTTTACAAGACACTTTATCTTCATTTCCCTTGTTTACATAAATATGTTGTCTTCGTTTTCCCTTGTTTACAAAAACATGTTATCTTGGTTTTCCCTTGTTTACAAAAACACATCTTCGTTTGCTTTTGTAAACAAGGCAAAACTAATCCAATGTGTTTTGTTTTGTTTGCAAAACAAATTATCTTCGTTTGAACTTGTTTACTGAAGAACACGTTATCTTCGTTTTCCCTTGTTTATAAAAACATTTTGGCTTCGTTTTCTCCTGTCACAAAACCCGTTGGATTAGTTTTGGCTTGTTAACAAAATCACGTCATCTTAGTTTTCCCTTGTTTACAAAAACATTTTGGCTTCGTTTTCCCCTGTCACAAAACCCGTTGGATTAGTTTTGGCATGTTTACAAGAATACGTTATCTTCGTTTTTCCGTTTACAAAACACAGTGGATTAGTTTTGGCTTGTTTACAAAACACGTCATCTTCGTTTTCCCTTGTTTACAAAAACATTTTTGCTTCGTTTTCCCCTGTTCACAAAACACGTTGGATTAGTTTTGGCTTGTTTACAAGAATACGTTATCTTCGTTTTTCCGTTTACAAAACACGGTGGATTAGTTTTGGCTTGTTTACAAAACACGTCATCTTCGTTTTCCCTTGTTTTCAAAAACATTTTGGCTTCGTTTTCCCCTGTTCACAAAACATGGTGGATTAATTTTGCCTTGTTTACAAAAGCACGTTATCTTCGTTTTCCCGCCTTTGTTTACTAAAACACGTTATCTTTCCGTCTCCTTGTTTATACAAACACGCCATCTTCGCTTTCCGTTATTTTGTTTGCATGAACACGTTGTCTTCGTTTACAAAACACGGTGGAGTAGTTTTGCCTTGTTTACAAAAGTACGTTATCTTCGTTTTCCCGCCTTTGTTTACAAAAACACGTTATCTTCCCCTTTTCCTCGTTTACACAAACACGTTATCTTCGCTTTCCGTTACTTTGTTTACATGAACACGTTGTCTTCGTTTTCCCATGTTTACAGAAGTACTTTTTCTTTGTCTTCGGTTTACACGAACACGTTGTCCAACCTCGTTGCCAGGCTCTTCCCTCTCCCGAGAGGCACGTTGTCTTCGTTCTTTGGACGAACACGTTTACTCGGATTTATTTTGTTTATGACATGAACACGTCGCCTTCATTTCCCCAAGTTTACAGGAACACGTTGTATTCGTTATTCCTAGTTTACACGAGCACATGGTTTAATTTTCGTCTGTCTACCCTTGAACGTTATTTTTTAGTATACTTTCTTACAAATGTGTCAACATTTTACTCTGTTGCTGTTGTACGTCAGTCAAAATGAATGGGGAAATTTTATTTATTTTATTGCCTGCATCTTTACAGTAGTTGTGACAGCCACAGATGAAGTGGATTATATCGCAGAATTCATTGGCTATTGACTCTCGTTGAACGAAGGTGTCTATTGTTTAGTTGTGGCCAAGCTATAACTCCGAGTTGAAAGACAAATGGCTGCTTCCCATACCCGTAGGATCTTCTCGAACACTTTACCAGCTTCAGTAGCGGCCCCCATACCACGTGCACCTCAAAATACTTCAAACCTATCCCCAAAGGGAAGCGGCGAAGGACATTCACAATACCGAGAAAACGTTAGAATGCGTCGCACTCCATCACGGAGGAATCCTTGGGGAAAAGCGACCTACGCTGAGCTTATTTCTATGGCCATTAATTCTTCGCCTCTTAAGATGTTAAGACTGGCAGAGATGTATCACTGGTTGGCGACAAACATCCCTTACTTTAAGGAAATGGTCAGACTTGGAGATGATAAATGGAAGGTATTGGTCACAGTTCTGCTCAGTTCTTGACTGTTATTGGCACCCCAACTCTTAGTATCTCGTACAAATAATGTTTTATTAAGATTTTATTATTATTATTTTTTTTTAATTTAAGATTTTTATTTTATTTTTATTTTATTAATGTTTTATTTTTTTATATATGCGTTCTATCGTTAAGTATTCCATATTTTATCATAATTATATCCACACTTGAGTCGCTGGTCTGCCGATTTACTTTCACTTGGATCTAACCAAGTCATTGCCTCCAGGTGCCCGATAAAGTCAGGCCCTGTCCACACTAATGCGTTTTCGTATGTAAACGCATACATTTCGATGCGTTTAGGCCTTCCGTCCACACTAATACGCTGAGCGTTTTCGAGATCGATTTGAAAACGCTCTGGAAAGTGGATACAAATGAAAACGATGACGGAAATATTGCAGGTGCGTGTGCTTTGAGCATGCGCGCATCCTGTTCAACTTACTTCACAACAGGTGTTTCTATCGTATTCGAACGTTTTAGTGTGGACAGTCGAAAACGAATCAAAAGGGTAGTGTGGACGCGAATCGATCGATGCATTTTCGATAACACCGTAAACGTATTCTTTTGAAAACGCATTAGTGTGGACAAGGCCTCAATCTCAAGATTTAAAACGATTGCTGTTTGCTTTGTTTTCCCTGGGTACTTTTAAAAAATCTGTCTCACTATAACAGGAGGGTCCTTTGTGATACTGTACAAATATCGACCAATCAGCGAGCTCTAAGTCAACTGGAGCGTCTGTGATTGGTTGACTTCGTGTGGGGCGGTGAAACCAGACAGTGGCATGGAAAGGCAGATATAAATAGATCTCGAGCCGTCTCGGTCTTGATCTTGGGGCATTTTAACATGATACATTTGCTTTAACGCCAAACATTGAAGCCCAAAATATCGAAGAAAGGCAGAAATAATTTGAGAATCATACCTCCCTATAATGGTCTAAATTTCCGTCTCTGAAGCAGATACTCTATTATTTTTAGAATGCGCTGCGTCATACCCTATCCATCAACGACAAGTTCTTAAAAACCGCGAACAAGCAAAATAATAGTTCACAGTGGTTTCTCAATCCAGACATGATTCACGAACCGCCAAAAACGCTGGATGAGGTGCTTGGACCACCCGCACAACGCAAGACAGCGAGTTCAATGGAACACCAACGAGGCCTGAAGAGAACAATGGAACACGTGACTTCTGCCCAGGTTGCGTCTACTGCGCATGTCAACATAAAGTCGGAACCATTCGATGAAGAGGATTACCCCAAGATGCAGGATAAGTTTAGTATTGCAGAGACATTACGAATGGAAAGTGAAAGACTGAATGATTCCCGGTGTGTCCATAGGTGGAAAGTTGACTCCGCGATAGATCAGGGGGAGATTCTTCAAATTGTTAAGATACGAAGTGTCGAAGTTACTTCCAAGGCTACGCAAACAGACGAGAACTGACCGACTGTCATCGTTAACATATAACGTTGTCAGACAACATTACTGCTTTGTTACGTTTAAAACGTTTCTTGAAAAAAACTGAGTACACAATCGTAACAATAAACTACGGAAACAAGTAAAAAATAACACTTTAAACAATAAACAAAATTTGGCAAAAGGAGACACTAAATGCTACTTTAACTACGAAACATTTTCGGACTAAAACTGAAACTGACTTATGGATGTTTTTGCCACATTTCGGACAATTGTTCCTGAAATTTCGGACTTAACACGCCGAGACGATGTAACATGTAAGTATAATGTTAAAGTTATTGAACAAAGTTATGTATAGAGTGCAGTTTGAACGCAACAAACTACACGACATTCTGAACAAGTACAACAAAACAAAGTGAGGAATTGGCAAATAATGCCATTTAAAAGATACGGTATCTTAGCAAACGGATTTACATTGTCGAGCGTTTTCATAAGCTTTCACTTCCTTGTTGTAAAATGCGTAACATTGCAGTAATATGCACAGCCAATATACATGGTTGAATACATTCGGACGGCAAGTTGTTCGGACTGTATTCTTGTCAGGACGGAAAGATTTTCGGATATTTTTTTGGTTAGCAAGTTTATTGGTCGGAAAATTCTGGTGATTAAAGTATACTTAGCCTGACCTCACACGCTAATTTCTTTTTAGGATTCTAGAAACTCGTAGTCTTTTAGAATTATATTAAACGAATGCGAGACAAACCCATAGGTTAGCAGAATAAATAAATTAAATTTAGACTATCTTATTCCTTGGCACGAAATGCGCCACTGTGCGAGCGAGGCAACTTTGCCCAGTGGATAGGTGCTTGGATTCGGAAACCCGTGTTCCACCCCAGTCGCCAATCCGCTCTGATCTTGGACCAGGTGGTCCCAAGGTCAAGTTCGGGTCTGAGCCACGTCTGAACACGAGGTAGCTCCTGACAGTTAGGGATTAAATCCCTGTTAATTTCAATTTGTCATTCTTTCGTTACGGTGCCCCCAATTAATAGTGGATTCAAATCTACTAAAAAGTATAAAGTTGTTGATGTTCAGCCTTTAAATTTTATATCACCATCTATGTTATGTTTTTCAAAGCTTCTGCTACTCCACAATAAAGTTATGCACATCATAGATATATCACAACTAGACCCAAAACGTTTGCAAATTCAGTCTACAGCCATTTAAGAAATAATGGTTGTCCGAGTGCATTTTAAAATAATAATGTATTCCCAGAAGGAAAGCAACTGTGGATGAAAAAAAACGAATTAAGAATGCAAGTATCCGCAACAGAAATGCTTTCAAGGTTAAGGGAAATCAATAGTTAAATGTCTAATTTCCTGAAATTTTAAGCTTTTAATGCAGTATTTTGCATGCTACCGTAAGGTTTGACAACTCGAAATTCCATTCGGTCTGGCAATGTACGCATGCATAACGGCGGACAACCGCTTTTCAAATGGGCAGACAGACAAACTGACAAATAGATAAGATAGATAGCTGTTGATTGCGATATCCGTTTATTATTATGCTAACTAATTACATGTCTCTAATCCAGTGCAAGTCGAGTGATCAGCGAACACACCGGCCACGAGGCGTGAGAAGTGTCACTTTGCTTCGCCCACTTGTTCTTGCAGTTTTGAACCGCTCTGGAAAATGCATAAACTAAGGCGGTTCACAGTCTACTCGGCTTATTATAGGCAAATCCATACAACAGTGAATTATATACTCAACTATATTTCCTCGTTTTCAAGAAAATTACACCAAACATTTCATGATGTATATCTGTACACGGCTGATGTACTGAGTACACTGTTCGAAACAGAATACTTACAAAGTCTAAGGAAACTTACGTCCTCAGTTCTTCCTTTCATTGCTCTTCATTCATAAGTTGGTATAACACTGAATTGTATAAACGTACCGAGCATGTCATGAGCAAATGGAAGATACACAACTGCACAACGGTCCTGCAGCCTCGTCCATTGCTCCAACCTAAGAATGGGTCGTGATATCTGAAGGAGGCTCAAGGACTGAGTAACAGTTGCAGATACATGAATTCTCGTCAGTTCTCTTTTCTCTGTACGACAGAGACCAATTGCGGACGGCAGTCAAAGAAAATACTCACTTAACAAAGCGAAGTTTGTATCTCGTCAAACCTCCTGCGCTTATTGTCCACATATCATGTCTGCTAAGGGCCCTCGGATCTAAGGCAATCTTGAGTCATTAGAAGGGGTGGAAATTATCTTTTTCCTCGCTTTAAAAAGTATACTACTGTGTTCCGTCAGAAAGCAAAACCAACATATTCTGACCTAATTACCAACCAGTCTGCTCCTGTTACCTTCGCCCGACTGTCACTGAGATGATTGATCAAAGCAGTATTCGAGTATAAGACATCTTCAGTTGAATTCTTGTCTGTGGACGTTCCTCATGAGCATGTTTAATGTGATTTCAAACCGCCTCCGCTACCCTGTACAGCTGTGCACTTATTGATCCTCTGACTCCTCTGGGTTGAGAGTTGGAAAAGGATCCTCCAGCAACTTGGTCACAGAGGGCCGCTCACTTGGGTCCCTGTAAGGAAAAAAACAATAGATATAAAAATTTGATCATCTCCAACCCCTTGGTGCATGTAAATATGCTGTTCGAATTTAAATTGTACAGACAATAACTATATGTCGCAGAAAAGGAAACACAAATAGAAGCGTCGAACGGTTCTTCAAAATTTTTGGTGCTCCCAAATTTTGGCCCTTGCTCGAATTGCTTGCAAAATTTTGGAGGGTGCTCACCTACTTGAATTCGCAAATTTTCGTAATTTACTGCTCGCTTGCTCGTACTCGCAAAAAATAATGCTCTGCTCGCATGCTCGCGAAGACCATTCGATACCCCTACAAATCAGTAACTGATCATCAGTAGGATGAGTGTGTGGCGTGGTTGGCGCAGTCGGTAAGAACTTCGACACTCGACCGGGTCCCGGGTACAATACTCGGCTTTCCGAGGGTTGAATTTGCGTGATCTTATTTCGCCACACCGTCCGGCGTGGACGGGGACGTTAAGCCGTTGGCCTAATCTCTCGACATTCTATCGAGTAACTTTAAAGAACCCACACACTTGTCGATAAGAGTGGGGTAGTGATCCCAGTGTTGTGGGCTGCATCTATACTGTAACTGGCAGCCATTGGTGCCGTGTATATTCATGATTATAAAGCGCATTGAGACGTTGCGTAGCCTGCGCTATATAAACCGGCACTACCATTTATTTTATGTATTTATTTTATGAGTGAGATGAGACTCGGGTATACCATTTATATGTATCTCATTCCCCTGCCTTGTCTACATGTCTTCCCCCCTACCCCCTCCCCCTAATCCATTCTTCGTCAGTCTGTATATCAGCAAGTCATTTTACGCGGACTTCGGCCTCCCTCTTAGACCTAAACTGGATGTTACATCTAACTGCTTCCAATATCTTTGAACATTATTGCCACTGATATTGCCTGCTTCCTTCGTTTAATCAACTACTTGTCGGCTCTGTGTATTGTAACAGTCAATAATTCAACAATCACTTACACGGTCAAGCATTTTTCGAGGAAGCCGAATGCGATGGAAGAACAGGTGGGTGGGATCTGAACTTGTCGCTGCATAATCTTTGCCACTGCTTGAACCGGTAAAAGGTCTGCATAGGGCGCTTTGCCTGTAAGCATTTCAATCACAGTGCATCCAACACTCCTACAAAGTCAGCAGAAAAGTGATATTAACAGACACCACCGCATCAGCCATTAACAAATATTTGAGAGGAAACTACATTGAGAGCCGAGAAGTGTCATGCGTTCCAAAAGACATAATACATTAATAACAATGTCATATGAAGTTAATAACCCATTGCCGAGACACGCTCTATTTTCCGAGAACAAAACCATCAAATCGAGACAAGGCTTGGTGCTAAGTCTTCAAACAGTTGCGGCAGTAATTTTCACACACACCCTCGGTTTGATGGCATTTATTCTCTATTACTGGAGCGCATCAACATGTAGGCTGTTCCTTTCCATTAGTTTCTTGAAGAATTCAAGAGAGCAAATGAATGTAACATGTCTCCTTACATCTGAAGAGACAATTACTTGAAAACCATAATGTAGATTTTCATGTTATGTTATTGTCCTTACCAACAGTCCGTATTACGATGATACGGCTCGGTCAGTAACAGCTCCGGGCTGGTCCAATAAGTGGACGCCATGACACTGTCGCTAGTCCTTAGTCCTCCAGTGCACGTAGCGAGTTCCTGGTGATAGACACCAAACTGCAGTGAGCAGGAATACTCCTATTTCAAGGCAGTTTGTTTCTTCTTCACATCAAATGGTGCATGGGCTTTCACCCCCATCGCACTCATAATTTCGCCCCCTCCCTGGGGGAAATCCCTAGTGATTCGCCCTCAGCTCCCTGTTAATTTCACTTCCCTGTAGGTCGCCCCCTTCTAGGGGTTTAATTCTATTATTTTTCCGGAAAATACACAGTACTTGATTTTAATTTAATTTAAAATGTTTTAAATATTTTTATGCATCGCTTCAAACTATCCGCACGTGGAGAAACGCAACAGAAAAACGAACAATTCATATGGCGCAAATCTGACTAATTCCTGTTAAGGTTGTTGTTGTTAGTGTTGGGGTTACGGTTTAACAACAACAACAACAACAACAACAATGTATTTTATTTACACTCATTGATTTTACATTTTGGTTTATGTTAGGTTAGGTTAGGGTGGTAAACGCACTCATAAAGCATACATGGCTCAGAATGAAAATGAGTTAAAGTTAACAGTGCAATCAAACCGTCCACAAATTTCTTGATCAAGAATCTTGTATAATGGATCTCGATTTTTTTAGGGGGGGAGGAGGGAGCGAGATTGCTGATGGGGGGAGGTAGTGAAATCACTGAGGATGCCCTACAACAATGGCTAAACTGACCTCCCTGATAGCAATCAAACATTATATTTTTGTGGCTTAGTATATATATCTTGAGTAATATCACAGAGTGTTACTGAGTTTTCTTAGATAAAATGATGGAGAACAATCTGCAACCTACTGTGCACCCAAACTGTCACAAAATAACGATTGGTCTTTTGTTGTCCTGATATTCCATGTCTTGAAAGCGACAAAGTAGCTCTTCTATTTCTACCTGTTAAGTTCAACTATGGAACCGTACCCCTGTCTTTTCAGCCAGTGTATTGCCTATAATAGTCCCACCATATACTGATGTCATCAGCTTGAGCACTAAAATAGTTCTCTAAAATTAGTCTCTGGAAATGAGATATTCAATTTTCCCTTGTCGGAGCCCGTGTTCAAAGGTATACCAAGTTTTGCAGCGGATGAAACAGATGTTGTCAATATGTATTGGCCAATCACACGCTATTTCAGTATCTAAGAAGTGCAACAGAGAAACGTCCAAACGTACCTGCATTTTCTTTGAAATTCCAAAATCAGCTAACTTCACATTATTCTGTTCACTGATGAGAACATTGGCACCTTAAACAACAAGTTTCATTATATATTTTAACTTTTCTTATTTGTGACTGTGCATATCCAGAGCTTATTTATTTATATATCATAATCCACAGAGGTTTACCAGACATGCAAATGTGTTGTGCAAGTATTCAGTGCTACACTCTTTCTTTTTTTAGAAGAATATTGCTTTTCAGGCCCAGGCTGGATATTCTTATTTTTCTGCCGATTTTAGGCTGAAAATATTCTTGTGAATATTCTTAGATTATGGAATCTAGTATTTACTTTTTATCGTTTTGTTGGCTAGTTTTGCCGTTTACAAAATAATTTTGGTATTACAAAGTTGTACAGTACAGTATACATCACTTACATCACTATGTACTGCCGTTGAATTGTTACTAGCATCGAACATTATGCTAGTGCTGTTTTTTTTAATCGTTTTATTGACTATAGTTTTGCCGTTAATAAGGAAGAATTTACCGTAGTTCTTAATGATTTAGTTAAAACCACGTGATTTTATTGTATTTGACAGAATTTCAACACGCAAAAAATATATTATTGACAAAATCTCAGCCTCGAGTATATTCTTACAATGTTCGCCAATTTCAGCCTCGATATTCTTATAAAGTATATTCTTCTAAAAAAGAAAGTACAAATTTAAATGAATCATAAACTTGAAATTAATAATTACTTCCCAACAGCTTTGGCTAATATTGGAGGTAGTGAAAAAACTAACAATGACAAGAAATAGTACTTATAAATTGGCAGATAAAGAACTGTGATAAAATCAGCAAAGTTACAGTTGTTAGACAATAGGAGGTGAATTGCACGTGAACTGACTTTCATGCAGAAATTCTGAATGTAACTATTTAGAACCACCTCAGATATTATAAACTCGTAAGTTGCTGTGGTTATCATTGTCCTCTGCGACGTGTTATGCCATTATAACAAAAGCTAACCTTTGATGTCCCTGTGTATGTAGCCATTGTCATGAAGATACTGTAGTCCTTTGAGTATTTGCCACGTGTACTTCCTGACAAGCTTTTCATCCATTGGTCCACCGTTTCTCAATCGCTTCTGAATTGATCCCTGAGAAATACAGAAAGAACATATTTACAGTCTAACATAACTGACGAACCTCGGTCCCTGTTGGAACAATGTTCTGTCTCTGTTAACCTTTATCATCATACATGCATGCATGCATACACACATGTGTATATAATAATAATGATAACAATAATAATAATAATAATATTAATAAAGTTCTTAAAAACGCATCATACTGTGGTGCAACAGATCAAACCATTCCTACAAATTATACCTAAAACCAGCAAGGGTAAACTGTTACAAATACTCTTTTTTATCAGAATCGCGAAATGCTTATCAATAAAGGGTGTCACGGAGTTTGTGAGTCCCTCTCTTTGTATTCTTCATTATCAATTTCTTGAGTGGACTTGTAAGCAAACATTTAGTTGACTAACCCCTTTCATGTACTCCATGAAAACTGCCAGCGTGTTGTGGTCCTCCTCTGTGTGACAATATCTCACAATGAATGGATTGTCCAATTGTTGCAAAATCTTGATTTCACGTCTCAATGCATTAACTTGCTGTTGATATAACAAATCTCGTTTTAATATCTTACAAATGTTCTCACATCTGCAAGTGACAACTGCAGGCATCAGTGTTGCACCAGTAAAGCTAACAGTGGGTAATAATGTATTTCTTAACCTGTAGGTATTCATATCATCCTCAGTAGGAGTATCATATTTCCTCTATTAAGCCCCAGCCTCTAATAAGACCCGCCTTATAATAAACCCCCAGTCCGAGGCACCTAAAATTAAATAAGCCCCCAGACTCTATTAAGCTCCTCCCACCCCTACAGGGGTATTTTGCATCATAAAAAGGAAGATGTGTTTCAATATAAAAGTACCAATACGGTGGATAGCATATATAACTGTTGTGTTTCGTTTACAGCCATTTTATAAGCTCTTTAGTTTTGCAAAATTATTATATACATTAGTCACTATGTATTTATCTGAACTTGCCAAACCGTCAAAATTATGAATAAAAATAATTATGAATTTCTAAAGAATGTGCAAATTTGTTACGTCCATTGCCTCTAATAAGCCCCAATCTAGAAGCACTGAAAATAAATAAGCCCCCAGGACCCGGTTGTTCAAAGGGTGGATAAGCTATCTGCCGGATAAGTGCTTTCTATTTTCAGCAATTAGTTTATAATCGATGCTGTTCGATACCATTTTACCCATTGCATTAGACGTTTTCCACTCACTGAATAACCAGGGATAGATAAATCAACAAGAACTTGAACAATCTTTGACTTATTTTTGAAAATGATTAGCACTTATCCAGCGGAACAAAAGGAGAAGGTGAGTCCAGAAAGTGTTGCAACCTTTGCCAATCAGTTTATTGTACAACCAAAGTTTGCACTTGATGACCTTCCTCATAAGGAAGTGATTGAGTTCAAGAAGAAGAAGAAGAAGAGACCAGAGGAAAGCCTTAGGGGAAAGAAAAACAGGGAGGCCAAAGAGAAGTCCTACAGTGATTACAATTGGAGTACAGTAGCTTATGCCAAGGCAGGGTTAAACTGAAGTTTCGAAGTTAAATAAGTATAGCACCATAGCCTAATGCAGCATCAAAATAGTGGCAAAGATGTCATAGTTAAGGTAGTCATAAGTCACTGGTTTCACAAGACTGACACCACCAGGAATCAACCAGAAGAACTGGAAGCAGGTGGGAGAGACAGTGAGGTGGAAGATGATTGTGATGAAAGTGAGGAAGAAGATGAAGTCAACAATGACAGTGACAGCAACGAATCAAGTGGTGTCATTCTTGCTGTCACCAGAGATGAGGAGGAATTGAGGCAGCCAACAACAACAAGATCAGGGAGAAATATTACCAGACAATCCAAAATTGATTTCTCATTTTTTTCTGAACTGAATTAAAATTTCAAGTTAGTGCCTTGCACTTTTTCTTCTGTTTTGCAAATGAGCAAGTTATAATAATTTTAATTAAAATACTACTACTATTACTAATAATATTATTACATCTACAGTCACTGAGCTCTAGCCATGCATCGTGTACATGTATCTGGTTGGGTGTCCCTTGAAGGTAGGCACGCAAATTCCCACTCGACCACTTCCATGACTTTCCATAACACATCCTATTATTATTATTACTATAATTAATATTATTGTTATTTTCATTATTAATATAGAAAATTCTAGATATAAACCACAAATCTGGCCCAATATCTGGATCATAAAAACCGTTTCCCTTGAATTGTGAATTAAAATTCTATAGTTTGTTCACACTAATAATGATTTAATTTTGCATGACTTATTTTTATTCTCCAATAAATCCACTTCTAATGTTTCAAATCCATATGAATATATACTTACTATTTGAGTAACGCTGTCATTGTCACCAAGATCAACTAATTTAACAGCATATTCGAATCTTGTGTTCTTATCAATGCACAGATAAACCTGAGATTGAAATTAGTTGAACTAGTCAGTACTGTATCACAACAACTAATTCAGTATTTGTATATGTATCCACATAATTAGGATTGTTTCACAAAAGATCAAAATAAAAGAACATAATCAACACTGCTTATAAATAATTTTGTATACTAGGTAATTACATGGTTTCGAGTGCAATTTGGAATGAGCACAACTAAATTTTCAGCACTGAACTAACAAAATTGCACAGACAAGCCATTGCATGTGATTACCGGTAGTTAATCATACAGAAACAAGCACATATTGTGGTATATTTCTATCATATTTCAGCGCATTGTAATTTTTTGTAATGCACATGTGGGCATAATTACATAGAATATAAGCAATAATTATAAGTATTATTTTTATTATTGTATTATAAATGTAGCTTTGTTTTCCTTTTCTCCAGCCACTTCATCTAATTTGCTTTACTTTTTATTCACTAGTTGCTAACTATTGAGCCTTTATTTTTTCTGCTCAGACTCACATGTACAGTTTTAAGGTAAACACACAGCAGTGTTTGCAAACACTACATTCCTTTGTATATATACATGTATATATATGTACAGTGGGTCCCAAGTCCACAGTTACCATAAAGCCATTATGGTGATATATATAATAAAGAATGAATCAGACACGGTTATCGTTTGATTCCGGTTTGTGGTCAAACAAGTTGTTTTGTACAGGCCGTAAGGCCTGCACTCATCAGTGACTTACACAGAATGATCTTATTTCAAATTACAATACACCAAGTTAGTTCAGTTCCTCAATAAGCTCATTTGGTATTCTTTAGTAAGAACTTAGTTCTCTGACAAGTTCTTACTAAAGAATACCAAATATATATATATATATAAACGTTTTCAACTATTTAAGTCATCCTCAGGGTTTGTGCATTGCTTTCTCTATCAAGTTTCATAGCTGCCATCTTACATGGTTAGTCTCATTCCCAGGCAAAGAGTGCTCTGATTGGCTAGACAGTACTTCTTCCACTGTCAGGCCAATCAACAGCACTCAATTTCAGGTTTCTGCATTCAATATTTTAAAAACAATCCGCACTTAACTTGAAATAAACTGCATTACTCTCCACCAATTTGAACTGAAAATGTTTTGTTAATGAAAGTGATGTATGATTATTACATTATTTTATAACTTTAATTAATTTAATAACTTATAATTATTTGTACAAATGAAAATACACAAAAAGAAACTGCATACCTTCGCATATCCTCCTTGTCCAATTCGATCTGCAACTATATACTTTGCTGGATTGAGGAAATTCCCAAACTTCTCAAGTTGAAACTTAGAATCTTCGGCTTGAACAGGCATTCTTGCTGTGTCACTTGAATCCAATGCTGGTTCATTATTAACATCTGCTGCTGCTTCATCACGGGCAGGCTCCTCCTCAACAGCTCCACCAGCTGCTGCTCCTACTACTGGTCCTGCTACTGGTCCTACTACTGGTCCTGCTACTGCTCCTGCTACTACTCCTGCTACTGCTCCTGCTGCTGCTCCTGCTACTACTCCTGTTACTGCTACTGCTACTGGTCCTGGTCCTGGTCTGGCTGCTGGAGCAGCATCATGTTCATCTAGTGATCCTTCTGAAGGCTGTCTTTGTACTCCATCATGTATATTTTCCACTGGTGCTACCCTGGGGCCTGCTCCTACCCTGGGACCTGCTCCTGGGCCAACATGAGGTGGTGCTATGTGTGGTGCTGGGTCAAGATTGGCCATATCTGGAAACGGCCGTGCACGTGGTGGTACAACAACTACCAAGATAAGAAGAAGCTTGGTCAATAAATACACACAAATTATAAATGACTCCTAACTCTTCAAAACAAACTGCATTTCAAGAACACTATTAAAATATTATTTCAATTTTTTCCTCTTATCATCAAATAACATACCTAACAAAGTGCAAAAAGTTGGAAGTACACAACTTGCATATTATTGATAAAATAAAATAAAATATATTATATAATTTACATAATCGTACAAGACTGACCACGCACACTACAATAACAAATACAGCTATTTAAAAAAAGGATGACATCTGCCAAGTGCAATAGATAATATGCAAGGCATAATTCTCTGCTCTCAAGCATGTGGATTTTGCTAATTACTGAAAGATATTGAATCAAATCTGATCAGTAGTGTTTATAAACATACTTCTGTGTGTTGTTTGGGAGACAGAGGAAGCTAGACGCAATTACTTTGGTGTTTGGTATTGCACTTTCCCTCTTGTATATTGCGCTTTGTGGATGTCAACCTTTTTTTTAAAATACAGTACATGTACATGTAGCTGTACATGGTGCCATATGGCGGGAAACTTTTCTGGTTATTTTGATTATGACAGGTTTTGCAGGTCTTCATTTTTGCAATCTGGAAGGATCACATATTTTTAAATTCAGAAACCAGAAACAAATATAATGAAATGCATGTGTTTAACAGTCACTTAGATAAGTGATTAGACACTGGATTAGGGTTCAGCAACAGAGTTGTTGCACCAGACAATTTTGGATACTGTATAATTTCATTGTATTAATTGGTCTTATTCTTTCTTAGAGTTTCTTGTAGATGGGACATTAATTGGTATAAATTATATAAATTACATGGCACTGTACATGTATGTACATCTAGGCCTGAACCTCTAACTTTAGTTAATTATTATACATTTCAACTTCCCACCTGTGTGTTGCTCATCCAGGTTTTCATTAGCTGGTCTTGCTGACACACCTTGCTTGTATATAGAGTCTGTTCAAAGGTAAGGAGAACATTTTCAGTACAAATAGCAGTGCAAAAATGGCAGTGGTAGTGCTTATATAGTGTATCTTCTGTAATGTCTCAATGTGCTTTTCAATGTTATACTGTATATCGTGCCAATGGCTGCCAGTTACAAAATAGATGCAGGCGCCATACATGCACCAGGATCACTACATGTATATAGTACGGGTCCTACAATAAAATATTGACAAGTGTGTGGGTTCTTTTAAAGCCTGTAAACCATTAAGGCCTGGCTCACAAATTGTCACAAATGTACATACATTGTACATTAATTAACATCCCTTTCTCAATAGTTTTGCCTGGAGTAACTTTTTACCGATTATTAGCCCAAATGTGTGTTTGAATATAAATATATAACATACCTGGCATTAAAGATCATTATTATTATCACATTATTATTAATAATTGTAAAATAGAGAGATACTAGAAAGATACATGAATATTGTAATTATAATATTTATACAGTCACATGTATCTTTTACAGCTATTAATTTTTATGATTTACTATTCTTAACACTGAGTCATTGTATAATTTATATACTAAATATTAGGTACCTAAAGTAATGCCATTTTCAAGATAAAAAATCCTCTACAAATATAAATTATTCAAGATAAAAAATCCTCTCCATAAATATAACCCGACCTTAAAATGGGTTCCTTTGAAGAGAAAGCCAAGAAAAAGCCTTGAATGAAACTATGATATATGGATATATAATCCCTACATGTAGGTATATTAGCAGACATTTGAGGTATAATAATTATGCAGAAGCCTAATTTATTTAAGACCTATTAAAATTACTTTAATTTGTTCATATGCTCTCAAAATAAATTAAGGAAATGCCATTTATGTACATGTATGCTTATGGATAGCTATTAATAATAACTGTCACCAATCCTTACCTCGTACTGCCTCTGCAAGATCTGTTCGTCCTGCCTTCTTGAGACCATTCATTAAAGCCAGCACAGTGGCTTGGTTCCCACTTGTGGTCTTCCATCTCAATAACACCTTTATCGCCTTATCTGTTACTCGTCGATATTCAAAATCAATGTTATCTATCACAGACTCTTTAACTCCAAGTTTTCTCCCAACCTGTTTCCAACTAGTACTGATGTCCTCGGCAATTTCCTGGATAAGAGATTCTTGTACAATATGTGTTTGTAAGGAGATTTCAACTGGACCAGCAGCTGCTGAAAAGCAACATTGAAGTTACAATTATGACCAAATGGCTCACATGTACAGGTATTAAAAAGATCTAATATTTAGTTAGATGTATACATGTATGTAACTGGTACTGACAGCAAAAAAATTTAATATATAGAACAAAGCATCGCATATTTTTACCACCCTGTTATGGAAGGCAGCAGTTCCACAAATAATGCAAAGATTTATACACTAGGGTTGCCCCTAACAGCAGGCAGCCCGTAAAAATCTCCGGCTACTTGAGCTGTTGGTGCCCGCTACTTTTTGAAGCAAATAAATATATAGATTTTACAAAGATTTGTATCAGTGCCAGTCAGTGCGAATTTCAGAAAACTAAATTTTTATCCCAGCTCTTTGCTGAATAAAATTATCAACTGAAAAGGATGCTGAATTATTTTAAAAGTTATTTTCATAATTTTAATAACAGAACAAATTGAAAATTTGCATTGATGCTTTGTACTGAAATTACCACAAATTTGGACTCAGAAATAAGGAAAAACCATTTCTGGGTGACCAAAATTTCAAAAGTTTCCTACTTTTAGAAATTTGCCCCCTAATTGGAACATTAGGGACAACCCTGATGCACGGTTAATGCAAATATTTTGAAAAAAAACTGAAGGATCTTTTCAAGGATAGTTGACAGTTCTTCACTTGAGGATTTTTTGTCATATAGCATAATGCACAACTAATTAGTTTCTATTTAAGAAGAAGAGTTTACTCACCACAAGTAGAAAACAATTATTAAGTTTCTCAGTACTAAGTGTTTATTCCATCTCTTTCAGTTTGGTCAGTTTCAGATTAAGTTCCTCACTTTTCGTATTGCTGAAATCTGAGTGATGCTAGTGTTATTTTTGTTTGTGTACTTCACCACACTTTTTTCTTTGGCATTTTTGTTTCTTTATAACAAATATACAAAAAGTGGAACTCAGACAAAATTTGCAAATATTCAAGGAGTTCTTGAACAAATTCAAGAACTCGTCAAGGAGCAAAGCCAATATTTCAAAATTCAAGGACTTTTCAAGGACTTTCAAGGACTGGTTTGGTTTTCAAGGACTTTTCAAGGACTGTGCGAACCATGACACCAAATAACAATAAAATGATCAACTGCAATACCCAACCAGTATACATTATCTACTACTCACCATGCAATGGTGGGGCTCTTGGAGTTTCTGCAAATTAAATGTACAAATGTATATTTACATTAGGTAACCTACAATAATGTACATAACTGAAGATTATTATTATTATTATTATTAATTTAACACAAAATTCAAGAAAATATAGCATATAATTAGTCAACTGCTAGGAAGAGAGGGTAGCAGAGGCACAGATCCAGAAATAACTCTGGCCTGGTTTCCAAAGTTTTAAAGCAAGGTGCAAGTTTTAAGTATATAGGGGGATCATGCTGAGGCAAGCTTCAGGCTAATAGGTTATAACATTCTAGGAGAGCCAAATTCATTGTCCGGTAAGTCTTCACTGATCAAAGGCGAGACTATGAAAACAGCTCTAGAGAGAAAAAAGTTACTAGACAGACAATACTTTTTTACTGATAGAGAGAGAAAACTAGAGCTGTGTTCCAATATTCTGACTCAGGCTGTTAATTATCCAGAAACCAGTGTTTTCATGTGTTGACTGTGCCTGGGTAGAGATCAGTACATGTACATATATATAGAGTATGGAATTATCAGGTTATATAACTTGCCGAAGCTGGTTACTAGGCAATATGAAACGTCCAAAACCTATACCATCCATGGGTGCCAAGGGGTAGATACCCCTAGTTATTCCCCCACTCCCAGGGGGGTGGGGCTGATCTACAACTTCAAAACATCACTCCCTAGTTAATAATTACACAATATTAACATGTCATTAAGCCATTTCCCCATCCTACCTGGTGCCCAGATATTTACTAATTTTTATAATTGCAATCCTAACCAAGGCTTTTACATCCTGTTAACAAAGGCACCTCCTTTAGGCATTCACGTGTGAATTGAGGTGATGCAATGGCAACAAAGATAGTGTGAACCTAGTGCTAACTGTACTCATTGGTAAGGTAACTCACATGGTATGTGTTGTTTGTTTTCGCAAAACATAGAGTGTGTATTAAAATTAAAAGAAATCAAACTTAAATTGCACACACGTACCAGTGGTTGCCATTTGAAAATCACAGGTGAGTGGTGAAAGCTCACCCAAGACATTTTAGGCGAGTGAACCACTGTCAGAGGAAGATAAAATGTGTTTGTTGTTGAGCTAGGTGAGTGATTCAGTGATCAGGTGAGCATTTCGGAGTTTTCACTCTCCTCGATGTGAATCCAGGTAAGTGATGGTGGTGCAAGAGGAATCACTCACCTAAATGGCAAGCACCGACATACACACTCCCGGACACACTCAAGATACGATACCCCGTTTACTGACGTAACCACGAGAAAGATTAATGCAATACTGCACCGAAACAGCTACAGTACTGTGCGAGTATGTCCGAAACGGAAACAAATACGGACACTTGGCCCGATCGCAAACATATACTGTCTATAATATACATAATCAAATTAAAAAGATACAGTCAAGTCATTATCAGATCAATACATGGTAACATGTATGACAGAACAAATCCCAGACATGTATCTATACATAAACTAACTAACTCCGAATCACAAATCTACAAGTACAAATCAATGTAGCAATAAAAATTCGCAATACTAAACACTCGTGTTTTACCTCGAATTCCCAGAAGCTTGTTCCTGAGATCTGGCCTGTTAATTCTGACGAAAATTGATGCTAGAAAGTCTCTGTTGTTTTCGCCAAGGAGACTCATCCGTTCCAACTCGGAAAACAGCTCATGAGCTCGCTTGATATGCTCCGATTTTCCCGCAGGGATAAAATCTGAGCATCCAAATTTCAAGTCTCTAACTTCTTCTGTTGTCAAAGAATTGGAAATATCCAGCAACAATCCACGAAAACTATTCATTCTTAAAGAAATAATAACAAATTTCACTACCTTCACCAATCATTCTACGATGAGTCTGGCGGAAGTCCCCTTGAGTAATGCTTTTGGTTATTACTCCATAGAAGCTTGCATGTTATGTCCCGGTTCGTTCCCAGGCGACTCTCCGCACGATCTGGGAAGCGGCAGAAGGGGGGGTTATCCTGCGAAAGTGAGTTAAATCGTGAGTTAAAATCTTAACCATTGGTTAATGTCAACCGACGTTTGAGCAACCGGGCCCAGGCGGGTAAAGACTGGTTTTCACAAGCGACGTAAGCACAAGCGCAGTACTGATAAGTGCAAGCTCAAGAAATCTGCGTCGGGTGAAAACTTGCTTGTCGTCTTTAGTGAAGCGGCCAATATGGCAGCAACCCTCGAACAGATTCCACTTGTAATTCTTCTCCTTAGAACGACAACTACGAAGAAGAAAGCAATCTAAAAAATGGGAGACCAAAATATTTTGGGTGAGAACATTTTTTGAGGAAAGATATATCAGCAGGATGCGGGAAGTTTGGCATGTATGAATTCAACTTGCCGCTCGCTGGATAAATAACTTTAAAAATCTCTTTCGTGCTACATTCGTTCGCCACCTTTTCCCAATTAAGTTTGGTCTTTCATATTTCTATTCTTGAATTATAAAATCTTTTGTCCTGTAGAACTGGATATTGTCTTTACACTCTGGAAACCTTTCGTCAAAGTTCGAACATTCAAATGGCCACCATTTCTTTGCAACAAGCGTTTTGATTGGTTGTGCTTGCGTCGATCGGTCGTGGTGCTTGCGTCAAGCCCGTTTTCACAATGAAACAAGAGCTGTTGTGCTTGCGCTTGTCACTGCGCTTGTGCTTGTGTGTGAAAACCAGGTTTAAACGATTCAATGGTCCAACCTTGATTTACAGTTACCAAGATTTGAACGTGCTAAATAGTTGACCAATTGGTGGACATCTTAAATACATTATAAATATCGTATTTTCAAGCGTTTAAACTCGGTTTTCACAAGCGACCAACGAACATGCGCAAGATAAGCGCAAATAGTACTGACACAAGCGCAAAGCATACAAAATAATGTTTTCCTATGTGTGCTTGCGCATTGTATACTTGCTTTCGGGTTTGCAGTTGCAGTTCGTTATTTTCACGTACCTCTTGTGATTATGTTTATAGGTATTTCCTTTTGCGTTTGTGTTTGCGATTGCGTTTGCATCTGCGCCTGCGTCTGTGTCTGTGTTTGTGTTTGTGTTTGCGCTTGCGCTTGTGCTTGTGCTTGACGTGCTTGTGCGTGCTTGCATTATCCCTGAAAACTGGAAGTGAAGATCGAACACTGAAGTTTAGCAGAATTTAACTGACAGCATAAACTTGTAGCGGAAAATCAGAAATTTATTATAAACTGTAAATATTTGCAAATAATATTATTGACTAAGACACAGGCTATCTGTTTCTCCGTTTTCGAAATTTTGTCCTCGTAAATATCTTCAGCAATAATAGCAGTACTGTTATTATATGTTGTGGATTATCCTACTCAGACTACTTGCCACACACATTAAAATTAACTGTTCTTTGGCATGTGTGATTGTGTGTGTGTGT
>JANVCJ010106164.1:0-17220 GCA_026413505.1 Epizoanthus ramosus
TAGACGTGTACCATGTGACCTGTTTTAGCCAATGAGAACGCACGAAATTTAGCTGAATTTTTCATTTGGGTTATAACTGTCTATATATGCCCTTGAAATGGAGACTTAATGACTTAACAAATTCTACATCGCAGTAAAGTACTATTACCCATCTCTCGGAAGATCTGCGGTCGACGAACCCTAATGTAATCCTCGTCGACTAAAATGTCTGGTACGTTGTACCAAGTGGCAGTTCTTTATATAATAAGCTCCATAACTTTATGCAGCAGAATCGCTCGTCATATGCCAAGAAAAACAACAATAAGGGCTTATGCTTTTACGAATTTATTCAGGGCAGGCGTCAACAAAAAGCTTGTGTTATGGAAAAACACAATCAAAAGTAATCTGAAAAACACAATAAAACGTGCTCTGAAAACAATAGAATGTTCTTTAAAACGTTTTGTATATGACCAAGTCCGGCGAAGCTCACGGCCAAAGTGCTATTAACGGTCAGAATGCTGAATGTTTGTAGCACCACAGGCAGCCCAGGCTGGTAGTTAGTATATACAGTTATATGCAGATAGACGGACTCTCGATAGATCAACGATATTGAGTCAGTTTTACTACAGTTTGTATGGGATAAATATCGCTTTTCATGAATGTTGTACATTTGATGCAAATGACACAAATAAAGCTTCCTTACCTCAATTTTTGCTTCCTTGTGTCTTGCCTGTACATTTTGAGGCCATTAAAAGTGAATTAGCGGTGATTTAGAAGGAACAATTGAGGTAAGGAAGCTGTATTTGTGTCATTTGCACCAAATATATGATTTTCACGAAAAGCGATATGTATCCCATACAAACTCTAGTAAAATTGACTTAATCGGTGAACTATAAAATTATAACCTCTGTTTAAATTCTGTGTGTTGAATGCTTCTCGTTACCAACTTGTAAAATCTTCAATTTCATTGTCCTCCATTCGAAGAAAGCCAATTTTCCTTTAGGATTTGCGTTTACGAATTGTTGTTGTTGCTCCTTCTGTTGTTGCTTTTTCTTTTCTCCTTGTTGTCAATCCTAGCCCCTCGTGTCGCCGTCTTCGCTGACGACGTCTTGTGGGGAATGTTTTCGTTAAATAGGAAGGCGAAAACATCAAAGCACGGTAGGTTGTCGTGGCTGTCTAGCCACGCTCACGTACATTCTCGGACGGTTCAGGTGTTAAAAAGTAATTAACGAAATAAAACAGTGTTTTAAGATAGAAATGAACAAAGTCGAAATGTCAACAACAGTTTTGAAAATGCCGCCCAAACCACAATGTAGAGTTGTTCCTATGGAACTCTGACACGTAATGAGAGTTTAACACTCGATCAAACACGTTTTTGCTATATTTTAACCCCTTATACGGAATATATTTTCTCCCAACTAGCCGCAATATATTCACAGCTCAATATCGCATTTTTCTGTGCAGTTCCAGAAAATATCAATACCCCCCATCGAGGACTTTTTTCCTATGACCCCCACCCCATTGGAATTTCCGTTACAGGGGGTATTTTGGTACTCCCCCTCCCCCCTGGAATTTCCATTTTTTTTAAAAAGGTTGTTTTTCGTTCCTCTACGCCGTGTAATATCAGAAAGGTGTTATATTTGAAGCATAGATGCAAATCATTGTATATTTTACAACATAAATTGCAAAAAACAACAAAATAACAGGAAAAAACAACGTAAAAGTTGCTCAACAACTCGTGTTCCATACCTGTAAAGCATCCTCGTCACTAGTTAGACGAAAGCCATTATTTTATATATAATCTGTGCAAGTATGCATGTTCACTACACTACACGTACAGTCATGTGATACTTTATGGTCGGTTTAAAACCTTAGAATCTTCTAGCCCAACCCAAACATTTCAGAACGCGTATCGCCGTATACATGAGATACGATTACACTTCCGCGCATGCGTAGGACCACAACATTGATCTGTAACTAACACCGCAAGTGACGAGAGGTCAGTTCGATCAGTTAAATCACTTTTAAAACTGAATCGCATAAAAAGTATTATCATTGATCACTGATTTGTTTTATTCAAGAGTGCTAAGAACGTGACTTAGTATTTAGTTATTATATTTGGTAGCTGTGCGTATTGTCTATTAAGAATGTACATGTAAACTTGATTGGTCACACTTTGAGGTTTAGAGTCTCTATCGATAATAGTTCAATCTTGCACGGATCAGCTGACGGAGTTTCCCTACTCAAATAATAGTATCTGTGTATCTATCCAGATGTTGAGGGTCTGAGATAATCTCACATCTCACTCAGTTTTTAATATGAAAGACGCTCTGAGGAATTAAGGGATTTGATACTGTTAAATAGTACTCACCAAAAGCTTTTTATGTGAATTCTAAACCTTGCCTTTTACTCTTGTACATGTTTTGAAAAGTTTGATATTTCACCTACGTTTGCAAAGCAGTACCAGACAAGATTGGTTTAGTGTAATAAAGACCTTATAACATATGATGTGAAGGTGAAAGTAAGGCATCCCAGTAGTCGGTATTGAAAACAGTAACAAAAAAGTGATTTAGTTAACAGCCAGTTAAAACCAGATTCTCATAAACACGAATTTCTGCGGGACAAGACAATCACTGGATATGCTACATCATTAAACTAGCCATTTTGGTCCTGTTTTGTTGTAGTACGGGAATTCGTGATCGCCGTTTATTATTCAGTTTCATACGCTTGTCAGTTAATTCCACATGTAATCTCGAGATGTGTTTGAGGCAATGGCAATGAGTAATTAGGGAAACGTTTATAGAAAGAGAAGATGAGAAAGGTATTGTCATTTCCTACTGCGCAATTACTACTTACCGTGGCTGTGCTCTGCTTGTACGCGGCACTGCTGTTCCAGTTGCGATATTCGCGCCAACATCTCTTTCTGCTGTAAGCCCAAAAACACAAAAGCAACACAACAAACCAGCAGTAGAGTTACTGTTATCACGGTCACAAAGGGAAAACATTTTCCCTCGCCTGGTTTTACCTGCGCCATGATTTTCACTACGCAATAGGAGCTAACAGGAAGATGAATCGAAATCGAATCATACAAAACGGAGCAAGTCGGAACACATTCCTCTGGCCGGAAATACGTCACAGGGATGAAGGATAATGCGTTCAGTTTTCCACGAGGGCTATTACACTTTTTTAAGAACAAACTTAATAAGAACATTGAGGCTAAAATCGTCCGAAAAATAAGAACAAACTAAGAACAAACTGAGGCTGAAACAAAATTTTAATATACACCAGTCTCCCCTTCCGCCATACTCTTCTACCGCAAGTAGTAAATTCGTACTAAAACAAGATTCGTGTAGCCATGAGAGGTGGGGGATGGTGAGTGGAAAAACTGACTGCTTTGAGTTTTTTTCCGAAAAAATATGTTTGTCTGCATTTTTTACTTACCTCTCTCTTTCTCTTTCTTAATAACTTATCTTGTCTTCCTCTACTCGTGCAATTTTTTTAAAATTCTTCTACCCCCCCCCCCCCCCGGACACACACAATCAAACAGTCGTCCCATGGCAAGACTCATTGAAGAGTGTACATGTATATGTAGTCCAGTTTCACTGATCGCTTTTGCTGATATGTATTGTATTTGTGGCGCGCCTCACATAATCAAACCCAGAAAAAAGACTATATCAAGACAATATCAACTCACAGACGACACCAATTAAAATATCAATGGAAAATTTGCCATCTAAATTTGCGCTGTAGAAAGATAATTTTGTATTAATTCCTCAGCTGGTTCGCGTATCAACCTGGACCTATCAAGGAAACCATTTGTGAGCTGTCTCCCAAGTCCACATGTTGCTTTAATATACATGCTTCTCGTATACACGTTCGCCATATTAGGTCAAGTTTCAGTGCAATTCGCTATGTGATCCAAAGTTGCAGGTAGTCGGACAAATTGATATAAATCTCACAGTAAAAAGTGTGACGAAAAAACACAGAATGTGTATCTCAAAACTTTTGCCTACCAGAAATCACTAAGAATGTATTGGCGGAAATCAATCAAAGACATTTGTTGATAGTACTGCACGCCGCCAACTTTACAGCTAACCATGATGAACTAGAGGAGAAAGTGAAACAAAAATCCCACTTTTACTGAATTAGGTAATAACTTGTGTCAACTCCCTACCGTATACCCCTGTGTTTTACCATGGCAAGTTGTCAATGTTTAGCTGTGTGTAATAAAATAGTTGGTAGAGTATCGGCCTCACATGCGAGAGTTTTGAGATTCGAGTCCCGGCGGGCCGGACCAATACTCAGGGTCTTCAAATAACTGAGAAGAAGGTGCTGCCTTTGCTCTAACATCTGCAAATAGTATAGTAAGACCTTCATGTATTCTCGGATAAGCCGTTAAACCGTAGGCTTTGTAGTGTCCTTAATTTCCGGGTCCTTAAGTCGCACTAAGTCTCCTTATTTTCCCGCTTGACATTTTAGCTTAAGTTGCCTGAAATCGTACTAAGTCGCCTTGTTCCTCAACACTATTAGCTTAAATCGCCTTAAGTCGCCTTAAGTGAGGGTCCCAATATAATGGGGTTAACCGTAAGTCGTAAAACGGCCTAAAATTTAACCGTTAGACGTAAAAATTGATGAATTTTAACCGTAAAACGTAAAAAGTTAAAAAAATTAGCCGTTAGCCGTAAAAAAGCCAAAATCTTAACAGTTGACCGTAAAAGCCACCACCCCATCGAGACCCTCGTCGCCTAAAGTCGCCTATTAAAAGTCGCATTGATTTATCCTATTGATGTTCCTTAAGTCGCCTTAAGTTTTCTTAAGTCGCGCTAAGTCGCGGTGACTTAAGGATTCGGAGTAGGCCTCAGTTCACACAAGCTAAATACACTCTACAGTGACATAATTTTACTTAAAGTTCTTACTTTCTTATACGTTCCATAGACAAAGGAGGCAATATCTTTGACATTTGTTACATTAATTGCTAGATCAGTTTTTTGTTTAGTTTGGCGCCGATATATCCCGAGACAGAGTACATGGTCCCACTCTCTTATTGACTGAATTAGGTCGTTGGAGTCGAGACATACCAGTTTGGAACTTGTTCCTAATATGTACTTTTCTAGCTATTAGTACTAGTATAGTAGTCTTCAATTACTTCGGGAGAGTGCGTTTCCTAAAATGACAGGACTGCAAGGTGTGATTATAGGACAGAACCAGTTATAAAAACTAAAAAGTTGAAATTAGTCTCCTCGACATTAAAATCAGTGATCATTTCCGATCAGTACTTCCAGTGGCTAGTGGCAGAGTCGAACTGAAGCAAGGCGCGATCGCGAGCCGAGGGGGCCTGTTGGCGAGAATGATACGGCTATTTTAACAATTGAATATTTTTTAAGTATCTCTTTTCGCAGTAATAGACAAGTGCCAAATGTTTAGCCTCAGGACTGCATGTTTTTAATAAATAATAGGAGATTAAGTGTCGATTGTAGTCATACAGCTGCATGGTGATTCAAGCATCGTGCGTTCAAAATATAAATGAAATCAGCAGGTGTGAGAGAAAATCTTCAGCTGCTTCACTGATCTCCAATAATTATTCCGGAACCATTTTTAAAAATCACACACTCAGAAATGTGAGCTATTGTATTCAACGTCGCAATGTAGTAACTATTTAAAAGAACTTATTTCTTAAAAAAATGAGTTTGTATATGAAATAATGCATAGCAAGACTCATCCAATATTATTAAGCGAGGAAACTGTGCTGATCATTGCCTTTCTGTTGGTCAGCACAAACGGCCAGTCGACACTGAGGAAACGTTTTCTTAAGGCCGACGACTCAGTAAGTGCAACTGTGTTATTCTCTATAGTTTTGTATTAACAGTATTAGGATTTATATTTGGGATAATATGCAGCCGTCAATGTAATGTTATGCAAACATAAGTTGGGTCAAACATCATAACATGACTTGTAGTTTATTCGTGTTCGTAAGACGTATATGCTTTGATTTTTCATCTAAAGCAATGAATAAATTAAAGATATAGGGAAGTTGGGGGTGGGGGAGTTTATACATGTATTTTATGCTCATACGATTCATCTGGATAGATCTGGGATGATAATGATAATACATGGGATACATGGTAGGTTCTCAGTTCCCAGTTTGATTACCTTCTAATTTAGCTTTCGCTAGTGACAGGAGGGTGCAAGGGGGTATTGTTTATTAGCTAAGACAAGAAGAAAACGTTAATCGACCATCCTCGAGCAGGAAAACCTAGTTCTACTTTTGTTTACTGAATACCGCACACTGTTTGTCATGTAAATGTCATACTTGTTTCACGCTAGTGACAAAAGCGAAAACGCTAGCCAGATGTTCAAAGTCGTTCCCAGTGCCTATAATCTATATGTTCGTTGACGTGGAACGAGGAGTTCTTGGAACTAGACTTAAAATGTTCGCAATGAACATAAGCAAGATGGATGCTTATGCGCGGTTTACGGTATTGTTATACATCCACAATAAGCTAAAGTAAAAATCATCTTTACTTTTCTTGCGTTGTGCTAGCGCCAGCGAATGCGTCGCTTAAGTGTATTGACCCGGTTAGCCGAAAAACATATCAAAGAGAGTAGTGCCAAGGAAAAGTACGAGACCTGGTTCCTCACCAGGCCGGATAGACGGTCGGGTGGAGAAAAAGCAGGGGGCGAGGAAGTTTAAGTGTTTTTTTCTCCTTCCGCTCTCGCCCTACCTTTTCACCAGCCCGACGGTCTGCCGATGAATTTGTTCCATCTCACGGGCCATGGGCCTGCATGATGCCATGGTACAGCGGTAGTACATATTATATAGACTTGCGCCCACGAGCTCCATTGAGAATTACCGCATGAAATGACGTCGGTGAGATCGAACGAATACTCAATATCAAAACAATTTCGGGCGTTTTCCCTTGCATGTACCAAGTGTACATGATTGGTGACACTGGTAGACCCATTTCAAACACCCAATATCTGTTGCGCAGACGTCATTGAATTGGCAGCCGAATTAACTATTCGGTTATTAAATACGGACAACTTCAGGAGTTCAGCAGGATCATCGCGACAGAAATTCGCTTGTAGCACTTCCTCATTTAAAAAAGGCCGACAAACCGGATTGCCCGTTTGCGCGAGCGCAGGAAATACTCAAATAGTTAGAAGTATCGCGAAGTACCTATTTTAAATTGGCTGTTAGCCACTTACGGGAGGTTAATTCTCAAATGGTAAGCGTCAGTTCTCAGATCTGATAATAAAAATAATTCAATCAGATATGGGTCAGAGGGGCCACATACTCAACCCACGTTGCCGTGCTCGCCATATTTCCTGTTCTACCACGCGAGGAAACTATTTCAGCACCCAATGTATCAGTGGGATGCGCCGTGATATGTACATAGCATTTTTTTAAAAACAACATTGTGATATTTGCCGGGCTTTCTATATATTGGATTATAAGGTATCAAAGTGATGTCAAACCCAGAGACAAACCTTTGCACGAGCAGCAGAAGTGAAGCCTGAAGCAAAGCTGGGGTTCCTTTAGTATCCGATGTAACCACTTTGGAACTTGAAATTCCAGAAAGTACGAACTATCATATATTTATTTTGTAATATAGTCCAGTGGTTTCCAAACCATCATTCAGCCATTTTGGCAAATTTCCTAAAGTGTTTTCGTCAGCAAGCATGCACTGAACTGACCCTAGGTTAGTATTTTAAAAACAGCCTCAAACCCCATGAAACATGTTGATAGAGAAACAAGACGACTGCATTAGAAATTTCATTGACTTACTAAGGTTTAAAGTTTAAGTTTCTAAGTTTTAAGGTCTCCTAAATAGTCTTTGCGAAGGCTTTTTAAAACTACGTTTTAATGACTAATTAAGATAAGACTAAAATCGCTAAGAATTATTTACAACGTAAGACATTGACATTGGAATATAATCTCTGAGAGATGGATAAAATTCATAAAAGAAGGACCTTGAATTTAAAATGTCAGATCTTAGGGCAGGGTTAAAACCATTTAAGCTATCAGCTGACATTATCTCAATTAACATTTTAAAATTCGAAATAGTTTCCTTTGTCCGGCGGCAGTTTATAATTAGATTATTTCAAGGTATTACAGGTTGAGAAGAAAGTATCTTTTGGCCAGTTCGCAGAACACAAACATGTTCCGTGTTTAAAAAGGTGGCTTTGTGTTATGGTTCGTTTGGCCCCGAATAGCAAATCACATCTCTTGATTCAGGTTCATGAAAATGAAAAATTACAGTTTCTATAAGCAATAATATACTATCTGGTTTCGTTGTGTTCCGTTCATTATGGTGTTTATGTTTGCGTTTCTAGAAATAGATAAAAAAAAAACATCAGAGCTAATTACATTAAAAGATTAAACATTCAAGAAAGAAAGAAAATATATTGTAAAAAACTGCTTTACATGTGTGGAAGTTCGATTTGGAATGATACCTTTCAATCCCTCTTTTGAAGGTAAAATGCATTCGGTGATTCTTAAATCTTTATGAAGACTTACGCCGGTAATAATAATGACATACGGAAACTAAATACGCGATTTGAACAATTTGAGAGGATTTTTAGCAAGTCAGCTTATTTTTTTGATCACGTTTCTTATTGGATTAATGGATAGTTTGATTAACTTTAAAACAAGATATTTCAATATATATTTGCAGACCTAAACTTTCGCATACATGCTTACTCTTGTTTTCGTGCTTATTCTCGTGCTTGTGCTCGTGCTTGTGCTCGTGCTCGTGCTTTTGCTCGTGCTCGTGCTTGTGCTCGTGCTCGTGCTTGTGCTCGTGCTTGTGCTTGTGCTTGTGCTCGTGCTTGTGCTCGTGCTCGTGCTTGTGCTCGTGCTCGTTCTTGTGCTCGTGCTCGTGCTCGTGCTCGTGCTCGTGCTCGTGTTTGCTCGTGCTCGTGCTTGTGTTTGTGTTTGTGTTTGTGCTTGTGCTTGTGCTCGTGCTTGTGCCTGTGCCTGTGCTTGTGCTCGTGCTCGTGCTTGTACTTGTGCTCGTGCTTGTGCTCGTGCTTGAGCCTAGTTGTGCTTGCACGCATGCTTGTGCTTGTGTTTGTGTCTGTGCCTGTGCCTGTGCTTGTGCTTGTGATTATGCTTGTGCCTGTGCTCGTGCTTGTGCTTGCGCACGTAGTTGTACTTGTGTTTGTGCTTCTGCTTCTGCTTGTGCTCGTCTCGTGCTCATCGCGCGTTCGTTTCGTGCTCAGTCGTGCTTGCGCCTTTTTTGTGCGGGTTGGTGCTCGTACTTCCCTTGTGGGGGAGTTGTCAGTTCTCGATCTTTTTGTAACTTTTGGGTGCTTGTATTTGTGCTTATGTCCGATGTTCTTAATTGCGTTTTTGCTCATTTCAGCCGATTTTAAAAAATGTATGAAATACGTGTTACGCGACACGAAGCCAGTCAATTCGCATCTCCGAGGGGAATGCGAGCGAGGATTCCGAACTTGTTGTGAGTTGGTTTAGTTCTCCCCTTGCCACTGTAAATGCCTCGGTAGCTCAGTGGTTAGAGCGCCTGCCATGTGATCGGGTGCGTGGGTTCGATTTGTGCATTTGTCTAACATGTCAGAGTTTAACCTCTCGGAGGATTATCACCAAAGGAATTAAACTACAAGCATAAGCAACACAAAACGGTCAAAGCATCTCTTTTCTGGACTTGTGACTTACTCGTTTCACACTGGTTTTTGTTGTGTGTTAGTGTATACTGATATGTGCTCAAACTTTGCTTGTTTTTCAAGGTCTATTGGCTGTCAAATTTAGAAAAGACTTGCACTTCATGTTGTCGTGCGTCTCGGGCGTAAGCACCTGTTTGTTTGCTTTACAACATACCATTTTACATTTTAGCACTAAAAAGACAAATAATTCTTCAAAAAAATAACTGACTGCAAGATCTTTCTTACAAAAGAGTAGTGGTTTCAATATTCAATATACGTGCATGTGTGCGTATCTCAAATTATGGTCAACATATATAATTTGTGATACAACATAAATTTCATGGACATTTTGGAGACTTGTAATTGTGTAAAACATACAGTAAACATATAGTTCCAAGTATAGCTAGTTTTAAAATCATGAAAAACAGTAAAATTTATGGGAAAAGTGTTCAGACAAATTTTGGAAACAAAAAGCTATAAAATTTAAATAGCAACTGCAACAATTTACGTCAAGTGAACACGAACCGACAGGTGCTTCTTTGTACTCAAGTTTCAACTGCGCGTTTAATGGAACCTAACAATTATCTCCCGCTTCAAACTGCTTAGAGTTAGCTCCTTAATACACTCAGACTCTAGGGCCACTGACCTGTACTTGTCGGTGATAAACGTATTACCAGCTGATCTTGAATCTTTCGCACTGGGGAGTGTCAGGCGTCAAATATATTTCTTTTATATTTCTATATCTGTTATATAGTCTTTTCGTGAGTAATTTATCGAGGTACATCAGTACCACTTGTAGGATGATATCTGGCACTCAGTTTCGTAACCACCAACTGAGGGTCCCTGATGTAGAATCGAACACGGCTCAAAACGTTCTAAATCTCTCGCTTTAAAAAGAAATCTCTGTTTAGTTGTATAGATGTGAGAAAGAGGAGAAATAATAATTCGTGAGATAATCCTTCTCTGCTTGTTTGGCGGGAACTATAGATCTCCTCGCAACTGGCTCATGAGAGCGCGGTATAAGTATTAAACATCATTATGCTAATGCTGATGATAATTCTGAGTTTACTATTTACAAATTATGTTTACTTCGGAATAAAAGCGATCACCTAACACATGTATACCTGCTGAGAATAGTGTCTAAGCCTTTTGATAGCTCTCCCACAAGAAATTACTTTTTAGTTCTTCGTTTATTAAATTCATGGCGGTTAAAATCGTGAGTTTCCTCCAAGACAACCATTGATTATTTTATCTTCATTTATAAGGCACCAGGTGGGACGTTAGTGTTGCCCATGTTCCTTGGCGCCATTAAAATCCTGGGGGAGGGGAGGGAAAAGGGGTTTTGTAGCACTTCTTTTCGTACAATCTTCTGTAATCTTCTCGTCAAAGAAATATATCATTCACTGTAGAAACTATATGAAAACTACAAGAAGCCTGGAAAGTTGCGGCCAGTAAATGAATGTCTTAATTTTAACATTTTTATTCTATAAACGAGCAGCATGCAATATTTTTATATTTCAGTAAAATGTCGTGCATATGTGCAGGTGTTGAGTTCGATTTTTGTGAGAAAAGTTTTATCAACATTGTTGTTTTTGTATCACATATTTAAAAAATAAAACAAAACGAAAGTTCAAATAATCTAGAATTTTTAGAGGGACATTTTTTGACAAAATGATTATGCGCAATTTTTTATAGCACCAATTTTATACCGCGACTAGGCGTCGCTGTGACCAAGTTCTAATTACATTTATATTGTTTAACACAAGCTGCCAAAACATTTGAAACCCATTAAACGTCTCAATTAATCCACTTCTTTTCCCTACATACCTATATTGACATACTCTGAGATTTGCATCATTTCTTTACAAAACCAGTTCCGACAACGAAGAAAGGGCCTAAATTTTTGTTCATCTTTCAGCAAACAGAATAATTTTTTCTTTTGAAGTGGACACGACAAATCGCCGCCATGCTCAATTAAAATGATGATCCATTAATTTTCAGGTAACAAGAGTACACGCGAGATTATGTGGAAACAGAGGAAGAAATCTCCTTCGTGCCGATTTTATAGGTAAAGTATAGATAAGCCCGAAACATTAATTTTAATATATAAAGATCTAAACTGTTCTAGCCTCACTAAGTAGGAATGATTTGCAAAATGAACAAAACAACTGCAAAGACAATGTTATTACTGATCAGCTGCTAAATGTAAAGACATCCAGTGGCACCGGCACTAATGTACAAAGACTAGGTTATAATGAAGTCTGACGAGATCAAAAGTACACAACATCCTGAACGTTGAGCCCACGGTACACACGAGCCGATATTTTGTTGGGAGACAGCTGACTTTTTGCCGCGGAAACAAAATCGATTCGTGTTCCTGACAGTTTTGATCAAGTGGCCCTTGATGTTTGTTTCTTAGTTCAGTAGTTCAGTAAGTGGTTACAGTATACAACTCAGCTTCAATAACAACAGTGAAGCCAGAGCTTTCTTCGTCATTTTGATTTTACAGTTGATGGTTTAGTTTCTTTTGAGTTTGGTCCACAAATCGGTCTGCCGTTGAGGCGCTGCGACATTCGCTGTTACAGTTCCAATGTTGTGGCTGGGCTGGCTTTCGGGATCATTCTTGATGTTTCTTGACAGGTTGACAGATTGAAGACAAAATTGAAGTTTGTCAGACAAAATCAAACATGTTTGATTTTCAATGTCCGGGCTGAGGTTGTCGGTTCGCGTGAGGAAGTCACCGATAATTTATTAGCAACGCTGCTCGCTCCGGTCAATCAAAATTTAATATGATTGTGTCTTGATTTATCAGAAAGTACCCGACACGAGCCGATTTTCTGTGCGCGAAAACTGAAAAAGTGGGCAGACGCCCTACAAACTATTGGTTCGTGTGCGGCGAACTTGCAGCCCGATAAATTCGACTCCGAAGCCCGAGAAAAGATGGCGGGCTTGTGCGTGATCGGCTTTTTAAAACAAACAGGCGAGCTTGTAACTGGGTGTGAGATCCGGTGGAGGGGGGAGGGGGCGGATCGAGGAAGCGGAATTCTTATGAGCGGGATTTAAATGTGACTTACTACCTCTATAGTCCTAAAATATTTGCATTTCACGCCGTGGAAATAGTACAACGAGAGACCCTTAGTTGTCTAGCCTGTCAGAGACATAACAGACTTTCTTCATTACTCAGCGAGAGATGCACTTAAGATTACTAACGGGAGTTGTCAGCTGTTTGTTCGTACAGTTTCCCCTCAAAGTAATGTACGTCTAGAGCATCGGAGCTTAACGTGTTATCTAAATATCAAGCGAAACTGAAACTAAAAACCAGTCCCGAGATAAGTCACATGCGCGGAAAGAAAATGTTTTACAATCACCGGTATTTGACGTGTTAATCAAAGTCGGTGATATTTCATGGTTAATATAAAAAAATATGAGCATAATACATTCATACATGTAAACGTTTAAATCAGTATAAACGTTCATAAAAAATTTAGCCAGATCAAATTGCTTTGTATAAATGATACCAGTTGCTTTGAAATGCAGATTAAAGTACGTCCTTATGTTGCATGCTTCGAGCTCCCGAGAGATTTCACTATAAACAAAAAAAAATCTTAAGTTCACCAAAATATATATATTCATCGGAAGTTGTTTTATTTTACGAAATCCGGTCAGATAAAGTTAGAAATTTCTCCATAAGTGAACTAATGATTTATTAATGTTGAAAAAACATTTTAGTTGGCGACTAAGTTAGCTTGCTGGAAAAGGAAAAGAAATTCCGAGTCTTACCTTCAATCGAATGCCTTTCAGGTGTTTGGAGATACAGCTGCCGGATTAACTATCTCGCTTCCAAAGCGGAGCTTCTTACTGCGTCTGTCTGATCTTCAGATGTCTTTTTTATATATCTGTGTGTCTTTCTGCTTAGCCTTACTATCAGGCCTGGGATTATGTTGGAAGAGATTATAGTTTTAGTCACAAGCCGAGCATGCGCACAACAATGTTAGTTGCTCCTAAGCAATCAAAACTGCAGTTCGGAATATTGAAACCAAACGGGTGGTCTTGTCTAGGCGAAATTAAAACTTCATATACAAACACATTCAAATGTTGTTTACTAAAGTTTGTAAATATTTGGCATGTCAGTAAAATGTCAATTTTGGAAAATGAAAACATTAATTGAACATATTTATATTAAGAAGCATGTCCTAGAATGAAATAGTCTGGGAATAGAACAACTTATATACTTTCCAATTCCACGTATATAATAATAATAACAACTTTAAAGAACAATGAGGCTCAGATCGCCCAAAATTTAAGAACAATTTAAGAACAATCTGAGGCTGGGAAGACTCGGAGCCATAACATTACAATGTTTCAAGACGGAGACGAAATGTTGAGATTCGCTACTTAATCCGACCGGTGGTCAGTGATAAAACACCAAATCCTTATTGTTCTCGCAACATTTATTTTCATACACAAACTGAGTGTTGAAACATGAAAATCTGCTTACAAAAAATGATCCGCAACTCTACATCTTATCTGTTGTTCAATTAAATCTGTCCGCTAATCAATGAACGCGTATTTCAAAACGTCCAAACAGGTTACATTTTAAGAACAATTTGAGGCTGAAATGCCCAAATTATTAAGAACAAATGAGCCTCGGCCAAAATATCTGGTTCTTATAATACAAAAGCGTGTATTGTTGTATATAATTTCAGTCCTATTTTTATCTCAGTATAGTCTTAGATACGAAGAGCTACCCAGTGAATTGCTAATAAATCTTCCCATGTATAATATGGGTTTCAGTTGAAAACAGGACAAGAAAACACTTGTTTGCCCAAAACTTCAAGTTTGTACTTCCAAAGTAGATAGTGTTTCTACTTTGTTGGTCGCACACTTCAGTTTTCTATACCCTATATATTTATTTGTATTCTATGGCTCAAGGCGGTGATTTCTTGAGGTTGCGGGCTCAAACCCATTTCCGAGGAATGCCCCAATATCCCAAGAACAAACACGTTAAATCGAGCCTTTGTGCCAGGTTTTCATACATTTGCTGTATTTTTCGCACTTATCCGCCTCGATTGACGTCACTGTTTTCGGGAACCTGCGCTTGTATCAGCAAGGTCTCCGAAATGGGCAATGCCTCGTCCCCGCGTGATTATATGGCCTTTATGGAAATCTGTTTGCAAATTGATTACAAATTACACTGTCGATTTCAAAAGGCCGTAAATCACAATATGACTAGCGCTGGGGCTGAAGGCCGGAAAACGTAACTCGGTGAGAATCAAAGGTTTTTTAATCTTGGCATGCCGTTTATAGAGAGCAAAATGAAATGAAATGAAATAAAATGACTAAGGATACTTACTGACACTATGAGTAAATGATAGAGAATTCCTAACGCCACATTTGCATTGGCGACAACGTTTTTGACTTGCTATACGAAATAAGACTGAAGAAAGACTTTTATCAACCTCTTTATTGATCTCATGGATTCCAAAATATCTACAATCGAAATATTTTCGAAAAAATGACAGGTGAAAGTAAATGAATATGTAGTGAAGTTATGTACAAATTTATATAAGATATATAAGTTTATTTTACTCAGATAGAGGTGAAAGATTTGGAATAATGCGAGTTGTTATGTGGTCGTTTTACACGTTATGAGCTCTCTCGAAACACTTCAAAAGCAAATTTTCATAGGGCTAGACGTGGCTAAAAATAGAGGCCCCGGGATTCAGGGGAAAAAATCTGAGCAGTTTCCAATTTTTAATAGAAAGCCGAAGTCACGATCGATCTCAGTTCTTGTTGGGTTAAAAGTGTCAAAATGTAATGCTACAAAACACTGTTTTCTTCTTTTTTGAGGCTCAAGGCTAGATTAGCAGGCAAAGAAACTCGGATAAACGAATTTACTATAGTTCGTTTCCACTGGTCAGTAAAAACTAAAAAAAAATTGGATTTGGATCCTCACCTGCCAAAGATCAAGGTCGCAAGAAAGTCCAAAATTTTAACTGACGATAAATAGAACAATTTGACTTTAATGTAAATATTTTCTGTAAACTTTGTACATTTTTAAATGTAAAATAAAATGAGTGAAATATAACTAACAAAGTATCTAGGTATTTGCTTTGTCATTAGAAAGCTCAGTACATTGAGAAATCCAGAGAAGACGGTAAATAGAACAATTTGATTGAAAAAGTGTAAGGCCTAGTGAATCAGTAAATGACTGGCTAGAACAATGCCTTTACTGGCTTTAGCTTGGTAGTATTCTTCCCATTTAAGTCTGGCTGGACTAAAATCGGTCATAAAAACAAGCTATTTAAAATCTGCGACTTACGTTATGGTACTGTAAAACGTTTTAGGTTTCCCCTTGGGTGCAAACGTTTATCTTTTGCTTTTACTTTTTACACAGTTTACAGCATCAATCATTTCAGCTCACAGAGCCTGAAACTCGGAATAAGTACTTTTAACCGAATTTTACACCATTTAAGGAGGCTCACCATAGCCTTTCTCGGTGATGGGTCTGTATGTTCGGGAAAGAAGTGTCTGCCAAAAGCAAAATTTTATTCTCGTGATATTACACAGTGATAGACAAATAATATTAAAGTTTTGTTTTCAAATGTTTTGATCGTGATCAGCGTTGCCATGGCAACGTACTAGATCCTTTCAAATTAATTTAAACACAGGTCGCCAAAATACTGAAAGTTAATATTATTATACGATTTTCTGTTTTTCATGATCATCAATAAAATTGGCCACTTACATTTGTACTTTTTTCTCCTTGTTGATATTTACCATTCTGATTTTCTCGCGATTTGAGGCCTTTTTGAGGTGCTGCGAGAACATAAAGATATATAATTGAAATAAAATTCACCGAAATCAATATTGTTGTTCTTACTTGTTTAGTGTCTATTTTTGTGGCCGTTTCTGTGAAATCCTGGGTCGTTCCGAGATATCAGTAAAATTGAAATAAAATTCGCAAATCAATGTTGTTGTTCTTACTTGTTTAGTGTACTCATTTTCGAAAAATTTAGACCTAACTTTGCAAAGAGAATTTCGAGCTTTTGTGTAAATAAAAGGTCGTGCGTTTAAAATTATTTTCGTATTACCGATTTTTGAACGTGCAAACAGTTTCTTCTGAAAGATTTCGAATGACTTAGCTAACTCTTTTGAGCCAAATGAGTTTATTTTCCTGTTTTTGATTACGAGATATCGAAATTTGAAGGTGAGATAAAAAGTTGCGTTAGATACTCTGTCTCACGTCACTATTGACGAAGTTTCCACAATTGCCCGTCAAGTTGTTGCTAAATCGTGCTGTTTGGATCCTCTTCCTGCAAGTCTGCTCGTGAATCATCTAGATGTGCTGTTACCTGTGATATGCAGAATTGTTAATTTGTCTCTTGCATCTGGGTATCTACCTTGTTCCTTGAAAACTGCTGTGTTAACACCACTGCTCAAGAAGTCTTCTCTTAACCACGAGGTCCTTGGCAACTTCAGGCCCATCTCCAATCTCAAGGCTATCTCAAAGATTATCGAGAAAGTAGTTGCCGGTCGTCTTAATCACTACCTAGAACTTAACCATCTTAATGAACC
>JANVCJ010106274.1:0-17210 GCA_026413505.1 Epizoanthus ramosus
TCAACAAGTTTATAGTTCTGACAATTACATATATCATCAATGATGATATCATCAACAACAGCAACAGCAGAATATTAAAACATTAATGCAACCTTGTTATATTACAATGTACATAGCTCCTTATCAAGTTCAACCAGCCTGTCAAAATTGTTGGGAGGAGGGGGGCGAGCCCCCCCTGCCCCTCCCCTCGCTACGGCCCTGATCGAATAACTGTTTAATATAGAATGATATGTTCCAGTATGGAGTATTTGAGAAACATTCCCCAGATATTAGTTTTGGTTTAGCTGTCCTTACCTCTCTGCTTGCTTCATTATCTCTCACTTGAATCTACCTGAGAGTCACTGAAGGGTGAGGCTAACATCTTTTCGTCTGTACTTGTAAACTAATTATTTATTTGACAACGTACTATCCCACGAACACTCGTTGAATATGAGGTGCGGACGGATGGCGAAAAAGGAGCACAACACCAAGTTGGTTATAATGATTTCATATCTATAACAAATGCGAGTGGAATTATTATTTTATTAAATACCAATTAAAATTTATTTTTGGTTCAATTTTGTTGAAAAACCAAGCGGAAGTTAGTGTAAAACAGGATGAATGGAATGTTAACTTTTGTTTTAAAGAAACAATTGTTTCTTCCATATAAGGCATGATTGATGTGTATGAGCTGATAACCATCGGTTGTGGAGCCAATCAAAACACGATTAACAGAGGTTACTTAGCATTTAATAAAATTCCGTATTAGATTGCTAACTAGATTCAGTTCTTGAACTAATGCTCTTTAGTACTATCTTATTATGTTCCAAACTTAAGCTAACTAGATTCAGTTTTTGAACTAATGCTCTTTGGTATTATCTTACTAGATTCCAAATTTGATTCAGTGGCATCCAGCGGACACTGTTGTACTGGTGTGCAGCACGAGAGGACAGATACAGGTTAGTCGTCACTTGCATAGTTTTCTTTCATCTGTTCGTGTTTTGAGTGTTTATACTCGCAAGGCACCTGCACAACTTATGGTAGTAGATGCTCACCGTTGCTGACCTTGATTCATCTCCAGAAGAGCGAGAAGTGAATGCTTGGACAATGAACATCACTCAGCTCAGCAACAAATAACTTTTACATTCCGCAGTGAGCCTCAATGAGCACAACGGTTAGCTCAGTGGTGACCAGTGATAAGAGGTTCGGGGTTGACCCCGACTCGCACTCAGTCGTTTCTTGGTGGAAATGAGAGAATTGAGGAAAAATGAATAAAGATGAAGGCAAATGAGGACAAGTTAGGGCGAATGAGGAAGGAGTGAAGTGGGGACTGGAGGAGAGAAAGATCGGAGAAACAGGGAGCAATCTTTCTCACCCCCAGTACCCACTTCACTTCTTCCTCATTATTTGCCTTCACTTTCACTCATTTCTCCTCAATTCTCTCATTTCCACCAAGATCTGTAACTGAGTACCCGTCAGGGGTTGACCTCCAGCCAGGCAAACACTCGGGGTCTTAAAATAACAAATATAGTAGGCGCTACCATTGCTCTAACATCTGCAAATGGTTAGATCTTCACGTCTTCTCTGAAAAATACGTTTTAACGTATTTTGAAAAATCGCAGGCCCTTCGGAAACCTTTGTCAAAATTTTGGGTTGTAAAACCTGTTTTAACAGGCTCTCCATCTACCCCAAAGTGAGTTAAAAGCTGTGATAGGTCTGTTGTTTCAGCTCACGTTTAACAAGAGGATATTAAGCCTATCGCTCACACTCACCTGTGTTTTTGAAAGGGCAGCTACCTGGTAGTTAGGAACAGAAGGAATGATTAATCCACAACCAGATGGAGTTACATAGATAAATTAATGATTTCTTTTATTTCCTCACAGATGTTTGACATGGCACTAGCACCAGTGTCGTTTCAGCTTATTTCTGAGAACCCTTCGCATCAGCTACTGCTTGAGCTGAACAAATATTTCCTGTAAGTTATTAATGAGAGAATGTAAAAAAAAAAACTAGTAAATATTGCAGATGGAATCCTGGAGGCGGGGAGAGGGTGTCTGTGTATGTCGTGAAGAACGTAAACTTTTTACAAGAAAGCTTCTTTGTATATCGGAGTTGTCAGTGCCACTTTACCGACTTTCTCATTACGGACTACATATGCATACTCAATAGTATATCTGAGAAGTTTGAAAACTGCTCAACAATATTGGATTTGTTGACCGTGTCATTATGGAAAGTTTCATTTAGCTAGATTTGAAAGCCCTTTCAGAATGAAAGCCTCTCATTCCCGCTCTGTTCAGTAGTAAACTAACTGGCGCTGGATTATCTCAACAGTTCAACGGTTAAACTACAGTCCGTAACCTGGTCATGTGAAGCTCCTATTGGTGGTATGGCTGATAATAGTATCGGTTGCCATGACAACATGTTGGCTTTGTTTGATAGGTAGGCACTCTTGAACCTTCAAGCTTTACATCTGTGTAGTACCTGAAGTGATGTAAAATGTTGAACAATGATACTTGCTTTAGAGGTCATTGAGATATTTCGTACTAGGTATATCCCTATATATTTCAGAGTATTCTGGCTATTCTGCTTCCATAGGTAGAATACACAGAATTCATCCTAAGTATTCCATAATAGGAATAGATTTCAACCGAACGCACCTTACATACGTACATACATTCATTGGTATTTCCCCTCAGGATCTTTCAGATCAAATTTACTGGTTAAGAATTGTTCATGAACAACTTATCTCCAATTATTAGTGTGGCTTCTCCACTAAATAACATGCTTGTACTCAACAACCAAAAGAAAACTCATGTTGTCATTTTGGCATTCTTGGAGAATGCACTATATTAAATTAAGTTAAATAAAATTATTATTATTATTATTATTATTATATCTAAGCAGTATACCTTCACTTATTCATAATACAGTCTACCAAACAGTTTCACCATCAAGCCTCGCATCCAAACTGCAAACCCGTGTTTTTCTCATCCATAAACTCCCAAAGCAGCATATTGGAAAATAATTCTAGTGTGAATAAACGGGAAATGATATAGAGCATACAACAAATTACACGTGGCTTGGTGGTGAAATGGATCGAAAGACTGCATGTATCATGAATAATGTCTGTTATTCTGCAATTGAGAGGATCTGGACGTGCTTTAAGGAAGACATTGTTTTCTGTAACAAGTCAGTGTTACGATTTCGTCTATTCGTGTCTATTAACTTTGGTTTAGTTACTAACATTCTCTATTTTGAGATGTCCAGTATTTTTTTTCCAATATTTATCACACCTTCTATATCATGACCAGTTGACATTTATAGTAGTCCCGTATTCTAGCGGTAATTCAGGTTACTATTTAATCAAGGTATAATGAGGGAAAATGATGGCAAATGATACTGAACTACTTGTTTCAGTTACTTGAAATTGTTTTATTTCAGAGGGCCACTGTGCCTACTAAGGGTCGAGCTGGGAGTACGGAGTCATGGACGCCTTGGAGCAGTAGAGCTTGTGTCGGAATACATCCGCCACAACCAAGCAGAACAGGTGAGAATACATCTTTACCACCAACCTGATAATAATGATCATTCTCTAACTTCTCCTTACAGTAGTGGTACAGTTGCCTTTGTGTTTGCTTGATGAATTATTTATGAGTTTGAGAATGTGTAAATGCCAAACTTACTAGTTCATGAACTGTTGGTCAGATACCTTGATTGGTGCAGTATTTAGATTCTAATCTCAGCGACATGTTTTCTTGTAGGCGGTTAATTTTCTAAGCAGCATGAATTGGAACACCGACGGAAGTTCGTGTTTTGCATGTATGAGTCTCATCATGACCTCCCTGCTCAAGCTTCCTCTGAACTCAATCAGAGAAGGTACGAATAATTTCCAGCACATTAGGAATATGAACTGGAGATATGCTTTGAGACACTGTCAGATATTCCAACAGTTCAGATGAAAATTATGGAGACTTTCAACACCAAAGGCACAAGTACCTAGGTGATCCACGACATGCTGTCGAAACATTTCAAAAACTTTTAAAGGGGTTATGTCACAGATATTTAAGGCCTTTTTACGATGTAGGACATTCTCCACCAATCAAAGGAAATCTAAAAATAACTTGTTACGGTTGTAGCAAAAAATAAGAGGGATTATGATAAGTTGTAAAGGAACGTGGATGGTTAAAATTAGGGAAGATTAAAATGGATTACTAACTCTCAATTTAATTTCGGTCCAGGCTATAGACATAAATAAGTTAAATCCATTCGCTGTCAAAACTGTGTTTCTTGTATTTAGACACTTTGCGGTTTTCACAATAGATATAACCATTTGAGCTTGCAACTTGTGTTTCATGACTGCAGTGAAGGCTTTGTTCCTGACATGACTAGAGAACATGCGCATTACCGTGATGTAGCCCCTTTAAATGTAAAACTTTGAAGTTTAAATCTGACATGCATGAATCTTGCATGAGCGTGGTTAAGACCTCTACCTCTCAACCAGAAGGTCCTGGGTTCCCGAACACATTCTAGTTATCTTTGGATTTACAAGGGTTTCCTCGGAACATGGACGCATTTGAAATATATCATTTCTACCCTGTTTACCAGGGTAGGTGTTTACTAGGGAAGGATGTTTATTGCATCACATTTAGATTTTGTGTGCGTATGGGAAAGACGTTGGGTCATTGGAGCATTCAGATTCCAGTACAGACACTGTATTTCCTTCAGAGAAGGAATCGGAATCTAGTGATGTTTCTTTGATTTGGGGTAATATTTGGTAATGGGTTCATGGGTTTCATTTCCTAGGTCTTCTTGAGGAAACACTGGGATGCTTTTATGCACCAAGCAGACCATTGTCTGATGTAACAGTTATGCAGTTCAGAGACCCTATCAGTCGACTATCAAGAAGATTCTTTCACCATCTTTTGAGGTCAGTATGTGGCAAGAGTACAAGGTGTGTGAGCGTGGTTGGCTCAGTCGGTAACATCTCTGACTCCCACGCAGAAGGTCCCAGGTTTAGTCCCCGGCCTTGGCGAGGATTGTATTTGTGCGGCCTTCTTTTGCCACTGTCCGTGGATAGGGACAATAAGCTGTTGATCATGATATAGCTTGTTGACATTATATCTGGGAACTTGACAAATGACAGTGTTAATGACTGGCCTAAGCGTTACTTAGGGAACAAGCAAAGTTCAAGTTGCTTGGATATAACAGGGCCGTAGTTACCAAGATGCAAATATATATCTATCAGGCACTTGCCTTGATTAAGATATCTCGAAGTTTTTCTTTTGACTAATCGACCAGGAGACAAACGAGCCAGCTTCTTCAGTTGGCCTCAAACGTTAGGAAATGCTATTTACGAGAACTTAGATTTTCAAGATTTTCCAGGCAACTTGGCCGTAAACCCCTCCAGCAACTTGCACCTTCTTATTTCGGTGGTTGTTTACTTTGTCTCGGTCGAATTTCCAGACTAGCTACGGCCCAGAATGTAATTAATATACTGCTTCTCGGTGTTGGGAGAGGGAAATATGGTGGAAGGGAAGATGGAAGAGGAAAAGAGAAGATTTTCTAGGAACGTTAGACGAAAGGAGTGACATTTTCACGACACTAACATCAGATCAACCAGTCCAGTTACTTATTGTTAGTCTAGAAATTGTGGTAATATTTAGAATTAGACAAAATATTATCGTATTATTATTATTAGTTATTGTAAATCATTGTCTAAACTTCCTCTTTGTAACCAGTTTAACACAGTCTATTAACTAAGATAAAATAAAATAAATGGAATTCGTTTATGCAATTGTGTTCTGTTGCACTATATTGCACGATATTTTTCATAAAGTGACAGGGTTCGTATTTACATTATTCCGCACAGATACCAGAGGTTTGAGAAGGCCTTCCTTCTGGCCATAGACATTGGCGCTAAAGATCTCTTTATGGTGAGTAATACATGTTTAGGAGAGGTTTGAGAAAGCCTTCATTTTGGCCATAGACATTGGCGCTAAAGATCTCTTTGTGGTGAGTAATAAAAGTTTAGGAGAGGTTTGAGAAGGCCTTCCTTCTAGCCATAGACATTGGCGCTAAAGATCTCTTTATGGTGAGTAATTGAATGACAGTTTAGGAGAGGTTTGAAAAGACCTTACTTTTAGCCATATATATTGGCGCTAAAGATCGCTTTATGATGAGTAATGACAGTTTTGGAGAGGTTTGAGAAGGCCTTCCTTCTAGCCATAGACATTGGCGCTAAATATATATCTCTTTATGATGAGTAATGACAGTTTAGAAGAAGTTTGAGAAGGCCTTCCTTCTAGCCATAGACTTTGGTGCTAAAGATCGCTTTATGGTGAGTAACAAAAGTTAGGAGAGGTTTGAGAAGGCCTTCCTTCTAGCCATATACATTGGCGCTAAATATCTCTTTATGGTGAGTAATGACAGTTTAGGAGAGGTTTGAGAAGGCCTTCCTTCTAGCCATAGACTTTGGTGCTAAAGATCTCTTTATGGTGAGTAATAAAAGTTAGGACATGTTTGAGAAGGCCTTCCTTCTGGCCGTAGACATTGGCGCTAAATATCTCTTTATGGTGAGTAATGACAGTTTAGGAGAGGTTTGAGAAGCCCTTCCTTCTAGCCATGGACATTGGCGCTAAAGATCGCATTTTGGTGAGTAATAAAAGTTAGGAGAGGTTTGAGAAGGCCTTCCTTCTAGCCATAGACATTGGCGCTAAAGATCGCTTTATGGTGAGTAGTGACAGTTCTTTAATCTTTAATCTTTAAATATTATAATTACCGCTAGCTAAAGCTAATAAAGGTAATGGGTTGGTAGCAAAGCAATGGGTGAATAAATAGTTTAGGAGAGGTTTGAGAAGGCCTTCCTTCTGGCCATATACATTGGCGCTAAAGATCGCTTTATGGTGAGTAATGACAGTTTGTTGTTGTTCTTGGTGGTGGTGGTGGTGTTCTTGTTCTTGTTCTCCATGTTCTTGCTTTTCTTTTTCATCTTCTGTTCTTGTTCTTGTTCTTGTTCTTGTTCTTGTTCTTGTTCTTGTTCTTGTTCTTGTTCTTGTTCTTGTTCTTTTTGTTCTTCTTGTTCTTATTCTTCTAGTTCTTGATCTTCTTCTTCTTCTTGTTCTTCTTCCTTCTTCTTCTTTTATTATATATTATTGCTACATTTGCAGGACATTCATTACTTAGCATCAGATGTAGGAAATCACGCTTTGGCCGAAGTATCAAAACAGAGAGCTATAGAAATCGACAATGAACAGTTAACTTCAGGTAGGATGTAGTTAATAGGAGGATTTTACATGACGTCATTGTTTACATTTTGGGTCATTAGCATAAATACAATTTCAAGTTTCAGGCAAACGAAGTCTATGGATCGAACGATCATGTCACAGTTAGTAGTCACCGTAAATTTGGGCACAAAATGGTGAGTAGGTTTTCAGGAATGATTCTCTGAAAACGTCAAAATTTGCAGTAAATATATGGCCTGTAGGCAACTCTTGCCTCCAGCCATACATTCTCTGTGAAATTTGGAAGATTTTAAACGTCATTCCACAAAAAGTATTCAGGATATCTCGCTCAAATTTGCGGTGACTACTAACTGTGACATGCTCGTTCGATCTGTGGACTTCGTTGGTCTGAAAGTTGAAGTTGGATTTATGCTAATGAAGCAGAATGTAAACAATGACGTCATCTGAAATCCTCGGGCTATAATCACTTGTCCAAGACGATTGCTAATCTTAAGAAAGTCTAACTACTAAAATTGGTCCTATCCAAGGTTTTAAATGAGTCTTAGAACTTTAATATTATTATAATCCCCCCAAGTCTACATAATTATTTATTATTTAGATATTTAAGTAATTGTATCATATGATGTAGTGTGCTTAGGGTGCATCGGTCACGTACTGTTCTGATGACATGTCAATTTGATGACGCATGAGTAGATGCTTCTTAAGGTTATGTTCAATAACAAATTTACTTCCACACAGATCACACTGGAATGGTCGTTCTCCTGTGTGATTTCGTACATGGGCTTTAAGCACATTTGAGCGCGCAAATGTCTTGCCGCAGTACACACATTTGAATGGCTTCACCTTCTGGTGGATAGCCATGTGCTGGTTAAGATTTCCCATAGTTGTGAACCCCCAGCCACAAACCCGACAAATGTAAGGCCTTTCCCCACTGTGAGTCCGTCTGTGTCTATCAAGTGATCCTGGTGTCTCAAACACTTTGGGGCACTCTGCGCATTTATGAATATTATCATCTTTCAGTTCAGTTGATGAGTCTGAAGGAGTCGGATTTGCTTGTAAGTGTGGCATCTGTTTATTTTCTGGAATGTGATTTGCATGGAGGTGAGGCATTTGGTTGTTTTCTGGAATGTGATGAGCATGATTCGCAAGGACATGTGGTATTTGACGTGTGTTTTCTGGAATGTGAAGAGCATCAGCTACCATTGTTGGATGTGGTAGTGATGGATTTCCAGTGCTCGAGACATTTTTAGGACCATGCTCATACAAGCTGGTTCCATTTCTGAAATCTGATGATCCTCTTATGTCACTGATTTGAAAAGATAGCTGCGGCGGGCTATTTGGTCCGCAGTTTCTGGTGCTAACTTGCACAGTCGAACTATCCTCACCATTAGGTTCTGTTTTAACTTGAACAGTGTCTTGCAGCTTCACTATGGCTGTACGATACATATCATCTTCTCCTATACTCGACTCGGCCTGCTCGCCATTTGTCAAGTGGTGTTGTACATAGTCTGTTCCTTCAACACTGCTACCTTCTGTGTCTGTATTCATCTCCATGGCAGACACTTGATTTCCATTAAACTGATCTTTATGTCCATTTGTATATTCATGCGTCCCTTCTACACACTTTTCTTCAACCTGACTTGATGAACAGAGAAGTTCTTTGTCTGTATTTTGATTAAAGGAAATTGGTACAACTGTGTGATTTTCAGCTCCTCTTGCTGCAGTAGGTTCAGACAAAGTATCCTCATTTGAGTTTTTGCCAGGACTTTCAGTTTCCTTTTCAGTTGCCATATTATTATCATGAATCTCCATTGTACTACTCTCAGCCAGCTCCACTTCACCATTAGCAACTGGTAGCTTCCTAGTACCAGTTGCTCTTGGAAAGTTTCTCTGTGGCGGTGCAAAGGCAAGCGTCTGTACTTGTAACCTACCAGTCGGGTCTCCCTGCTGGCCGGGAGTCATTAATGTAATTTTGCGAGCAAATGCCGACTTTCTTGCATTCCTCTTGCGGCGAGAACTGCTAAACAATGGCCTGTTGGATACAACTGGGCTTTTCTTAGGTAAAATAAAACTTGGGCGGGTACTAAAGGATAGATTTGGCGCAATAGGTCTTACATTACCAATAGATTCCAAACTTACAGGTCCAGTGAGAGAATGTGCAGCATAACTGGGAGACGAAGTTGAAACTTCTGCACTTGAATGTTTTCTTGGCCCTGTAGAAAATTCATATTGATAAAGTCCTGCAGAGGTCTCTGTAGACTCAGCACTGGATGCTGTAGGTCCTTCAATATTGCTGGGACCCCAGCTGGGTTGTAATGTGTGTGTGCCAATGGGTGGTGAGGTCCCTTTACCTTGGGATGCAGGACCAAAATCTTGGGGGGGTGAGTCCGAAATGCATTGTTCTGTAGTAAGGTTTTGACAAGTTGCCTGACACTTTGATTCTTCTAAGGAAAAATAAAGGATACTGTAATTAGCCTGGCTGAAAAGGAGCAGTGAGAAAATAATTATATTTATTGTTGGTAAAGGAAATGGATTGGTTGAAATGGTGCAGCATGGAATTATTTGTTAGGGAATCTGTCCAGTTCAAATGATGCAGTCGTATTGACATACACAGACCTTCCAACCTCTGAAACCCCCAAACTGTGAGGTCTGCAAAATTTCCCCGAAAAACCTTGAGAATTAGGTCCCAAACCGTGAGATTTTTAAAAATGTTCCAAAATGAACAAAATACAAGACTAATTGCGCATCAGAACGAGGTCCAAAAATAGCTCGCCCTAGATTCCCCGTGAAACATGCATGGCCACATCAAGCAAAACACATACAATATATTCAAAGACGGAATTCAATGAGAAAACTGCTACAAGTACCAAGAAAATGCATAAAGTAACACACAAGTTTCATTTTGGGCTATATTTTATTAAGAACTCATTCGATTTGGAAAACCGTGAGATTTGGAGGATAAACCGTGAGACCGTGAGATGACACATGAGAGTTTGGAAGGTCTGCCAGTTTGATCGTAAATCCCCGTAATATCATCAGCAAACCATGAATACTTCTTGACTATAATTGTACAAAGAGGCAGTGACTTTAAGGTCGAAAAAACTGGTAGTACAACGCGCTGTGGCGAGTGTTATCAAACATAATCCATTTACGGACCTCGAATATTGGCACTCCATGTTGCAATGATGAGATGATTTTAATGGATATTGGACTTGGTCGACATTTTACACCCAGAGATTTACAACTCCAGCATCTGATCAGCAACAAGGTATGTATTACACATTCATAGATATGAATAAGCACCCGCTACTGGAACTTTGCTGTAGATTGTTTGTGTTCAATCTCACTCGACTAGTGATCGCATCGCCATTGTGTCCAAAATAATACAAAACCCACAGGTTTGAAAACGTGGTCTTAAAATACAACATCTCTTAGTAACTTGGGCACGTTCCGATGGCGATTTGGAATTGCGCCTTTTTTTAAACATTTTCTGAAAAGAGACACTTTTTGCAACATTTCGAAAGAGAGCAAAGTGACTTCAAGACAAGGCAGCGTGCAAGGAACAGTAATGTACTTCAGCTGTTTGCTTGCTATACTTCTGCAGCATGACTTGACATCTTTCACGCTGGCAAGTTAGTTTTTGTTTATCTTTCAAATTTCCAGAGATCGAAGCCCCTAAAGTTGATGTAAATTTAGGTCTGAAACAGGGCAAAAAAGTCCCCCTGGAGAACACAAGGGAAATGAGTTTGAACCAAAATAATGTCATAGTTATGAATACTGAACTAAGTTATGCTTATGTGCAACATATGAGCCAAATCCGTGACCTACGCTGTAGCACCCTCTGCATGGTTTTGCATGGTTTTCCCCTGGACAGCGTCTTAAAGATAGTAAACAAGTGCCGGGAGAGATTAAGTCGAGTTATTAAACTAAAAATATGGGATTACATTACTCATTTACTTGCTGAATTTTAAAACCAGGTTCAGTTGGTGTTCTTTCCACACCCAAAGCAGTTTCAAAGTTGTCTCGAGCGCTCTTCAATATAGTCTGGAAAATGGTCTTCGGTGTGATTGGTTACGGAATTGTTGGCGCTACATTCGTAGCAGCTTTTGTCAAAAGAATGGGAAAGAAATGGTTCTTTTTTATAATTTTAGCGTTAGCTGGTATTTTAGCGACCATGATTTACGCCGCGGCAAAAAGTAGCAAGAAAACAAACTCTCCAGGATTCGATGCGGGGAAAGCCGACAGCAGTGGTCGTAAGAATTCAGCGGTAGGGCAGGGAACACAGGGACAAGGGAACGCTATGAGCACATGAACATCAGTGTTACATGTAAATAGCCGGAACCAAATGGTTTCTTAGCGGCAAAAGAACGGCTTTCTTTACCACAATACACCAAATTTGCAGAATCCAAGAACTTTTATTGGCAGGAGCACTGGAATTGGAAGTAACAAGCCTCGCTTGCCCACACAGACAATCAAAAGCGAGTCAGCTAGATGGATTCGCAAAGGATGAAAGTCTTGAAGAGAATTCAGCACTAAAACTAACACCGGGAGCTGTGCATGTACTGTCATAAATTATGTATCACTTTATTGTTACACTGGTCCAATTTACTAGTTATCAAATACTTAACAGGTATAGAAGCAGCTGGATTCTAATTTATATTTGTGAACAATTGGTGTATGGCACTTGGAATATTCTAAGCAGTTTTAAACTGAATCATCCTCGGAGGCCCAGGGGCAGACAGTCGGGTGGCGGTAATGCAGGGTGCGAGGAAGTTCCCTACTTTTTCTCCTGCCCGACGATCTGCCACTGTGTCACCGAGGATGAAACTGAATAAACACTGTTGATTGTCGACGTATCAATTTTTAATAGCTGGCTACCGGTACGTTTTGTTTTGTTTGCGTTTTAACTGTACAGATCTGCTTTGTTTTCTATCTAAATGTACAGTGTAAAGCCACACCCAATACACTGGGGTTTCTAGTTATTGGATTTGACATCGAGTTTGTGCTTGTAGCTGGGCGACTATGCATCCGCAGTTTGGTCGATTTCAGCAGCTATGAACGAATTGTATACTATTCAGATCGTTAAGTGTCAGTGTCAGCATCGGGAAATTGCCCATCGAGAAGTCCGTTCGAAACATTGCGTCCCTTCTACAACAATTCTGTCGAGTTTCTTGGGACCACATGTATATTGGAATTTTAATCGCATACCAAACCTGCAAGGCCCATAAAAAACACATTGTCTGCCTCCAGACACGATATCAAAGCTACTAAAATCCTGATGAATACTTCCGCAAGCGAATGCAATGTTATTTTCCATAACATAATATTTATAATTATACCTCTTTTCACACAAACTGGAAAGGAACTCCAGAGACCTCGTGGCAAAAGGGACGCGATGACGTGCTGATGGTACGGTTAAGGCCGCGCCGCCTAATTAGCACCCCGGATATGAGGCATTGTCAGCCCAATCGACCACAATAAACAAAGGTTGCCTTCACAGTCCATCGTAGTGCTCATTACGCTTGTCCGATTCACTTTTCGCGCGAGAAATCAGGTAATGATTCAGGCATTGTAGCGCGACTGACCCACGAACGACTGCCGAGGTGGCTAGGCTAGTTCAAAGGGAACTGATTTTGGTTGTTTCCGTATACGGAACAGAGATGACGTCATACTCGAATTCTAACTGAGAAATATAGAGTCACCCAACCATAACACCTAACCCTGCCAAAGACAATAGCTTTCCGTACACGATGAACCGGACACGGTTCATTTGAACTCTTAGCTCCAGATGCATGAGCTTTGGCTTTGTGAAGTTTAGAAAACTTCTGATATATGGCCCCATCTTACACAAACAATTTCCCTTGACAAGTATACATGACAAGTTCCCTTGCTCGTGTAATCGGACCAACAAGTTTCCTTAACATTTTTTCCTTGACAAGTTTATTTGCTCGTGCAGACGACGAAAAAAGTCGAAATGTGACAAGTTTTTTCCTTGACAAGTTTCAGTCCTTGTTCAAAAGCTGGCATGAGCTTGTCAAGGAAAAAAATTGTCAATGGGGTTTTTGCACGGAAATGGCGCTATCTAAATTTAGATGATGATTATAAAGTCTTCAAGAGCCGTTGCAGAATACCATTTTCAAGTTTAATTTCTTACAGATGATAAAGGTCTACTTAATGTTGCTATTATATGCTAAATTTCTCTTTTTAAATTTATTATAAATAATTTAATACAATAAAAACTCGGGTAAAAAATTTAAAATTCTCAAATTTTCAACCATTATGGAACAAAAAAAATACAGCTAATATTTGGTTTGTGTTACGGTACAGCATTTACAAGTAATTACTTTAATTCAGCATACAAAAGGCATACAGTTTCTTTTTCGAATAAAGGCCCACTCTCAAAATGAATGCTCCTCTGAAATAAACGGAACCAAAAGTCTCTAAAAAAGAAATGAACACCCTGGGCATTTATTGGAGAGAAACTGCTTAGGATGGTTCGATTACTAAGGCCCGGGTTAAACGTCGATCTTAGCATGCGTCGAACTAAATTCAACAATTGAGCGCATGATAAGTTCGACGTTTGTCCCAATTAAGATCGACTGTTTGAGTTTCGATCGACTCAGGCGTTCTAATCGACTGGAGGAGTCGATTAGAACGGCATAAGATCGACTCTGGGTCAAACGTCGATCTTGGTATGCGTCGAACTAAATTCATAAATGATAACAATTTGTTGCTTTTGATTCACTGGCTCCATTTTGAGTTTTCTTCAAGTGTCGGCGTACCAAAAGAACAGCTTTTGCAATTCTCAGTTGACTGCCAATTTCGATAGACTGAATTAAGTTCGACGTTTGACTCAAACGTCGAACTTAATTAATTTCGGTCGACCAGAAGTGTAATTTAGTTCGACGCATGCTAAGATCGACGTTTAACCTGGGCCTTAATCTCAACCTCAAACATCATATGAATCTCTGTCGCCGTTTTAATCCTAATTCCAACCTCACATTTAATCTTAACCTTAATCTCAGCTTTACAGGAACCTCAAACTGAAACTTAATTTCAATCACAACCTTAATCTCAATCTCAACTACAAATATAATCTCAGTTTCAATTTCAACCTCAAACTTAAGTTCAACCGCAGTCTGAAGCTTAATGTCAACCTCAAAAGAATCTCAACCCTAACCCTATCTCAACGTTACATAAACCTCAAACGTAATCTCAGTTTCAACCTAAATCTCAACCTCAAACTTTATTCTCAATGTCAATCCTAATTCCAGTCCCAATCCAAAGTCGATCCAATCTCAATCTCAGTCTTACTCTGATAAAATGTATCGTATTGTTGGGCACCACTGCAATGCCAAGTAAATATTTTGTTTTCTTTCACTTTGCAATTCTTCTACCAAAATGAAGTCAGCCCAGAGGAAGAAAGGAATTCGTGTAAATTGCGTGTGTCCTGGAAACACAGACACGAGTTTCTTCAGTGATCTCCAGAATGTCGAAATTACCCAAGAACAGAAAGACATGGTGGAAGGAACTCCAAAGCAAAGGTAGTTAACTATAGTTTGAGTGTCTCGCGCACGTGCTATTAACAGACCAACGCGTCATGCATTATATAAGGTTGTTTTATACTGTGGAAGTAAAGATATACAGAAATATCTTATCGTCTTTCCCCCTGATACAGTGCTAACGCCGTAGCGAAGTGCATCATGGACCTCATAACAGATGAAGCTGACACGGGCCAGGTGGTGAAAGTGACTTATGAAGATGGAGTTCAATATGTTAACTATCACGATGTAAGTGGAAGGTCAAAGTGAAGGAGCAACACATTGGAGAGTGGGGTGGGGTGGGGGTGGGGTGGGGTGGGCTAGAGATGAAGTGACGATAGTCACGACCCCATCAAATGATTGGTTCACCGGCCCTCCCCTGCTATACGCATGAAACTGACTGAAGATAATACATGTGATTCCGAAATACTGTGTTATGTGTATATGCTTTCAAAAAATGTACAAGATTGCTTTTACTGGTAAGGCGTAACTACATATCGACAACTTTATCACCAGGCTGTACTTAAAAAAAGGAAAGCTGTAAGCGGGTTACATAAAGCAGTTACTAATAGAACAATAACAGCGTTGATTGCCAGCTACATTTTCTTTATACAAAAGTTTCGTTATATTTGAAGTGTCAAGAATTGTGGTGTTACTTCTTACAATTTCAAGGGGAAAACATTTGTCCTCCCAGCTTGGTAATTTGTTTGATATTCTGGGAAAAGCTCAGATGACAAGACTTCCTCTGTTCATTGCAGGTCGTAATCTAATGTCCCGGTTCTACACGAAGTAACCTATCCGATCCTAACGTGAAGGAAGAAAGTACATGCAAGTTCATTATTCACTGTCGGTCACACCTGACTAGCAAAGTGTTGAGACATTTGATCTTGAAAAGCTAATAAAGTTGTACATGTAGCGTGTTTTTATAATAATTATCCTCAAATAATGTTGACTGCAAACTCTGCCTCTTAGTCTTACGGCGGTTATTCGGTGCACCAATACACGGAAAACTGCATAAGAATTGTTGTCATTTTATATAAGTGACCACGTGCTGCAGTTTGCGTTCTACGTTACACATCAACATATTCTGAAGAAATTGCAGTGAAATTGCCGTCACCATTCTATCCTGCATTCCCTCACCCCCAAGGGAAGGTACTGCCCCCACCATTCCATCTGGAGTTCCCGGGGCCTCCACCATTCCATCTGGAGTTCCCTAAGCTTCCCTAAGGTACAGTACTGGGTCCCTATCATTTCATCAGTATCAACGGTCAGAGCTAGGCCCCCACCATTTCATCTCGAGTTCCCTCAGGGACAGCACTGGGTCCCCACCACTCCATCTGGAGTTCCCTATTGTAATGATCCCCAGCATTCCACCAAGAGTTCCTTAGGGATAGTACTGGGCCCCCGCCATTCCATATATGGAAGTCGTCGGATAAAGTACAGGGCCCTTGCCATTCCATCTGGATTTCCCTCAAGGACAGTGCTGCGCTCCTACAATTCCATCTCGAGTTTCCTAAAGTACAGTACTGGACTCCCAACATTCCATCTGGAGGTCCCTCAACGACAGCACTGGGCTTCTACCATTGTATTTGGAGTTCCCAGGGACAGCACTGAGCCTCTACTATTCCATCTGGAGTTCCCTCAGGGACAGTGCTCGGCTATTACGATTCCATCTGGAGTTCCCTCATGGACAAAACTGGGCTCCTACCATTCCATCTGGAGGTCCCTCAAGGACAGTACTGGATCCCTATCATTCCATGTAGGATTCCCTCAGGGACAGTACTGGGTGCCTACCATTCCACGCGGGGTTTCTTCAGGAACAGTACTGGGCCCATAACCTTCCAGCTAGAGTTCCCTCAAAGACAGTGCTGGGTTTCTACCATGTTATCTGGAGTTCCCTAAGGGACAGTACTGGAATCCTACCATTTTATCTGGAGTTTCCTAAGGTACAGTACTGGGCCCCTAAATAGTATAACCGTCATCGTTGGAAGGCCAGCTTTCCTAATCCCATTTTAACAGTCTCCGCTCTGTGAATCGTTTTCCAGCACCATCTTAGCCAGCACTAAACACATAAACAGACCATTGGCTGTACGCCTCTGGTACTCCTATAATTTCAAACAACTTTCACAGATGTTACAAAATAGTTTTATTTCAATAGAAATAATATTTTAAGAGGTACTTTATAAACATTCTATCTACCCGCATTGATAAAGTGAAATTCTTCAATTTTCAATATAAACAAGAGGCTCCTAGTAGCCTATACTCGGTCCGCAAAACGCATGCGCAGGTATATTTTTGGAAGTAAAAAATTAACGTGCACGCGCGCAGAAAACTGAAAAAAAAGAAAGAAAAAAAATAGAAAAAAACAAAGGAAAAAGATAGCCCAGACTAGGATTCGAACTGGGGACTTGCTGCATGCAAGGCGAGAATCGTACCACTGCGCTATGAT
>JANVCJ010106496.1:0-17206 GCA_026413505.1 Epizoanthus ramosus
CCCCCCCCCCCCCCCCCCCCCGCCCCGCGCGCGCCCCCCCCCCCCCCCCCCCCCCCCAAAGGGGGTAGCCAAATCTGTTGACCTGCACTTGGCATCAAATGTTATTGGTCAGACAATCCGGAGCAATTAATAATGAGACAATAAACACTACTGGTTACATCGACTACCACCGACATTGTGATAAACATATTACTACATTCTATGAAAGTCAATTATATAACCAACATCACATAATTTCATATCATCAACTGGTCACCAATTCCTGATAATAATCAACTAATTAACATCAATTGCTATTGACTGTTATTGACTGCTGGTGGTCGATTATTTGGTTTTGCTATAGTGCACCCTGCGGTATTCAAAACATTTACATAATACAGTCATACAGATTACTGTAATTGCATAATTTAGACTTAGAGACAAATATCACTGTTCACGAGTGTTGTGTGTAAACAAGATATTTAGATAATAGTTGTGTTGTGATTCCATTATTTTGTTCTCTTATTGCAACAATAAATAGATTACACACGAGGCCAAAGTTCAGCTTGAATAATCTTTATCTTGCCCAATATATTTAAATACGAAACTCTAAGTAAAAGTAATTACTATCAAAATCATCGATGTCGTTATAATTTCAGAGATCTCATCTATTCAATGACAAAAATAAAATCTACTTACCTTCTAAAAGGAACAGGAGGTCGCGATCGCAACAGTGCTCGAATGACTGTTTGTAAATGTGAGTTGAAACACCAGATTGTTGGGCGATATGCATACTTCAATAAATCGCAATTTGTCTCGACAAACTCTCGAAACGGTCCTTGTTTACAAATAAGTTGCGGCTTTTGTACCACGTATAAGAAATAGTAGGATACATAAATGACTAGGAAAGCAACCAAAATCGGCAGCCACTGCCATCGATAAAGAATTTCCAATAACTCTTGAACAGGTATAAACACCATTGCTCGCTGTGGTGCCTTCGGCAGATGTTCTCGAACTCCCGGCTGACAGACGAAAAGAGACTGGAAAAGAGTTTTACGTTAGTCAATAATACATCGTCAATTGTTTCTTTCATTCAATATTTGTTCGAGCTCGGTTCGAGACATCGGATACATGACGATGATTTACGAAACATGTTCGTATCAAAGTCGGAGATATTAATTTGGGCCTGGGAATGAATGAGCCGTGTGAAAAATTCAACATGGTTGTGTTCGACAACTAACTCTCTACAAGAATTTATAGAAACTCAACAGTTTGTGAACTTATTTCAGTTCTAGTACTTATTAAAATTATCAGATTTTCAAAATGACAGAATTATTTAGTCATTACGAACAACAGTTCGGGAATTTAAGCGCCGAAATCACAGCAAGAATATGCAAGATTCCCAATCTTCATGGCGGTAAGAAAAGTTGAACTTTACAGATTTTTAAAAAAGATTTGTTACTGAATTGCGCAAAGATAGACATTTTTTATTTCTTTCCTTTGTTAGTAAATAAACTGAATATTTCTTCTCTCTTTGGATTACAGTTCGCAAAAAGGATGCCGTTCAAGATGTTGAGTTGAAGTTCGACGAAGCTAATGAACTGGTAGGACTGTTTTTGCAGTTCAATATTGTTTCCGGAAGTAGCATAAACTAAAATATTTCTTATGCATTTAATTTAAAATTTAAATGTGTTTTTGGCATTTGATGTTATTGAAGCGACACGAGAAAGCGGAAACACTGGAAATCCGTGTTTGTACAAGGCCAACAATACTGTCAACAGCCAAAAAGGCAAAGGAAACATAATACATATGGCAACATGCACTGAAAAAGTATTTTTTTAAACATTAAAATTTTCACTATTGCCAATATTTTTTTTTCGAAATATTGCTACTATAAAATGCCATACTTTAATACAAGCATGCTATCAACTCGATCGTACACAATGTAAATTCATGTATTGAAATCTTGAGTGCTACTCATTACATATAACATAATAAAACATTATAAATCATACACTCAAGTTTAGATTTCTCAAAGACTGAGATTTCCTAGAGGGGTTACCCAAGGTGTCAGAGATTTTCCAGCAATGCATTTTCTAACATACGTAATAACAGGACTTGACATTAACACTGGCCCGATTACCTGAAGGCACTTTTGACCCCCTTCAGGCCAGTACGGACCAATAACTTTTGAAAACTGGTGGCCCGATGGGGCCAGCACTTTTTTAAAAAAATTTACTTTGTGTTCGGGAGAAGATGCTGACAAATGTCTGATGAATAAAAAGCAAACATTGAGATGATCGTAACATGATCGACAAGGATCAAATAGCTACAGTTTTGCCGGAATACAATTCATGCAATGCCAACACAAGGCTTACACTATACGGTACCTGTAGCCCAGGACAGTGCACTTTTCGCTTTAAAATCTGGACTTGGTACTGTACAATAAGAATCAAATATACCGTAGTACGAACCAAAATTAAGAAAGTGAGTGGTGAAAGCACAAGGTAAGGTGTTTGCTTTGGGCCAGTGTATTTTTGAGCTGGGCCAGTAAGTTTTGAATTTTACTGGCCCAATGGGCCAGTGAACTACAGTGTTTAATGTCAAGCCCTGAATAATATATAAATCTTTTTCAAAATAGTACCTTGCACTGTTCAATTAATTGTAGCCCAAAATAGTACAGTCATTATATATATGTACTAGTACTTTATGAGCCATTCCAGGTCTGCAGGTAGTATGTTTCTCATCTGCCTCAGTCGTGAACAATCCCAAGAACAGTAAGCGCCATCAGTCTAGTTCTAAGTTCTGTGCAAAATACTGCAGGGTTGCACATGTGTGCTGAAGATAGTTCTGTGCACTTTGGTTGACTTTCAGTTTTGCTCTGACACCTGATAACACTCCAGGACAAGGCCATTGCAGTTTTTGAAAGTCATTTTGGATGGCATAATATATTGTACATAGTCAATAGTGAAGGCAGATTTTTGTCATTGTCGTTTACATGCCAGAGAAAAAATGGTGAGCAGAGCTCTGTATTGGGATCCAGAACATGTTTACCCAGGAAAAACGAAACAGAAAACATTTATTTGAAATTTTCAACATTTCCGCAGACTTTGTTTGTTTTTCTTTACTTCATGTTATAATTCTTCTGTTTTTTTCTCAAATGCAAAGATATGGTGTTGGAGTGATGTTGTAAACTAAACAACAATATTTAGAATAGAGGACCTCCAGCGGAACTGATCTGTTGGCCAGGTTGACATGCTGGCGGTCAGTTTACATTTAAATTAATTGGCACAAATAAATAATTATGAAGTTTATCATGCACAGAACCAAGGATGACCGGATGAAACTTTATTTAATATACAAAACTGTTACCAGAAGTAGCCCTGAAATTTGAGTAATACATGTATCAAACCGGCCTGGCCAGGGGTTTTTGGGGATATTGGTACCCAAGGTATATTACTTTTGGTATCCAGTATTTTAGGAATAAATTTCGGGTATAAAGTATCTCGTTTATCCTGATTTATATGGTATTTGGTATCGAAAATATTGTTTATTCTTTAAATTTTAGGTATATTGGTATCTTAGGGAGAAAAACGGGTATATTGGTATCTCATTACCCCCCCCCCCCCTGGCTGGGCCGGGTCAAATTAATATTATTATTACAGTATTAATATTATTAAATAAATGTTATTACCTAATTTATAAAATATTATAAACATCTGTATAGGTCTGGATTAATACAAATTTATCCAATATCTAAGAATCTATTAAATATCTACATAATTTATGTAAATAATAATATAAACTTGATATAATAGCACATTTCATTGAAAGTTGTACTATTTTGCCCTGTTACAGTTAGAGCAAATGGAATTAGAAGTTAGGGAAATGTCTGCAGAAACAAAGAGTAAACATGGAAGCCGTTTAAGAGCATATAGAAGTGAAATGAAAAAGTTTGAACAGGATTTGGTATGTATCATCATTTATCTTCTCCTTACAGTATTGATATATATATAGGTTTTGGTTTAGTAATAAAAAGAAAGGAGCTGAACCCCCTAGCCTACGGGCCTGAATTATATTGTGTAATATTTATCAAATGAAACTAAAGATTGTGCCATTGAGAGATGATCGCTCATGAAAGGTTGACAGTATATTTTTACCCTGCCTTGGTCATCCATAGAATGTCAGGTTGATGTGATTGTAGCATGCCGAGAGATACAAGAACGCACAGATAGCTCTATTCTCGACTTTTTTCCGACTGACTACTGAAGGATTTACAGGTTTATATATATTCTCTCTCAGGAAGTGCTTAGTATATTCATGTTCTATTTCAGAATCTATACTGTTACAATGTTTCTCTGAATCACACCCATGGGTGTCAAAGGAACTACAGTCCTAAGACCTATGCATTTACGTAAACGAAGTACTACTACACTTTCCTGGGTGTTAATGTTGGGGAAGGAACTTCATAGTTACAATATTTTACTGATTACATAACTGTACAGAATGATCTAGAATGTACTGCAATAGTTACTGGAATACGGTTATACTTCATGATAATGCCCTTGTTTTTGTTCTAGAAAAGAGCCCGTATTGCTTTCTCTGACGAAGAAGGAAGAAATGAGCTCTTAGGTAGCGATGACACATTCTCCTCAGAAGACCAGGTAAGAGCAAGTTGTTTGTAATTTCACTTATTTCCCAAATATTAATAAATTAAAATGGTTTGAGTTTCCTACCTGGCTTTCTCAGTATCAATGCATAAATAAATATTAATACATGCAGGCCCATAGCCAGGATTTTGTGTGGGGTGATGCGACTATCTAGGGGCCCCCCTGAATTTTTTTTAAAATTTGATTGCCTGAGATTGCATTTCCTGCGTTTTAGAGTTGTTCTGCTGAAAAAAAGCGCACTTGAAAATAGTGCTAAAAGACCGAATAAATCTAGGGCTCACTTTGCATATCAGCCAAAAAACCGGGGATGAGATGCAGTTTGGCTTTTCAGAACTGGTATTAAGAATGCATGGGCCACCAAAAAAGCCTTGTGAACTGATATAAGCCCAGGGCTTATAAGTGGTAGTTTATGGTATATTCTAAACATAATTGTCTTTTAGAACAAACTGACTATAAGAAAAACATCTGATTCAGTGTCAAACAGTGAGCCATAGAGATCTGTTCCAGATAATGGACAAAAAATCATATTAATATTAGTCTTTTGGCTCATATGTTTCATCATTGTAGTTCTTGCCAAATGTTTCAGTTCTTGCTGGTTTTTGTTGGTAGTATTGCAGTTTCCCCATCCATCCAATGACCCTACCTGCTAAGACTCAAAGGAAATCTGCTGCAAGACTAATAAGAACCTGTCATGATTTTAGAGAGCCAGACTATTGGACAACACAGAAAAACTGGAGAGGTCAGGTAGAAGACTTGAAGAAGGATATAATGGAATCAGCCGGCATTGTCGAAGCGCTAGCACTCGAAATGTCAGATCAAACTTTCTATCCCCGCGGCGAATAAACAAAACAAAACAAATCAACTTTCAGCCGGATTAATCCGTCATGTGGCTCAGTCCTCACTAACGTAGAAAACCTAGTTTCTTTAATAAACTACTGAGTTTACCTAAGTTAATGGCAGGCGAGGTGTTTAGTGCATGTTTTGAAACTGAGTCTTAGACATCACTTCGTCAAAGATGTCAGATTTGGGAAACTTTACGGGACAATTAATAATTAATTTCTCTCACAAATGAATATTGGCGGCTTTACCAAAATAACTCCGAAACAATTTGTTAACACTAAATATTGGTCAGAGAGTAACAACAGGTAGCCTGACCTCATTCGCTAATTTTCCTTTGCAACGAGAAAGGATCTCTCACGCTAAACAACAGGGGGTTAATGGCGCGTTTCAATCTATATCGATCATCTCAAGACAAACCACCTTGGTGATATTCCACTGTGTCAGCTATTGATTTTCTTAGTAATAAATTAATCAAGTGAAAGTGTTCGCCGTAAGCGTGGAAGTTTGAGCTGACGTCTTCGTTAGAACAAACGATGACGCCGTAGAAAATGATAACACATAAACTTTCAGTTTATTTATCCGCAATTTAGTTTATTCACCGACGTAGAAATTAAGAAAACCTATTTTTTATAAACGAGTCTCCAAGTATTAGTTAAATTTACATTGAATTTACATAGTTAGTTTTGGCAACTCATTGTATTACTATGAGCGCCCGTCACTGGAATGCCAAACACTAATGATAAATTACTAACTGTAAATCTGTTTTGTCTATGTTTGATGGGACATATACCGTTGTTGAACCTGATTTATTTATATTTGTGTTGTTAATTGCTCTCTATCGTGTTTTCAGGTGTGTTATGTAACAACTTTAAAATAGAAATAAGAAATTCTTTCCTCTATATTTTTAAGACCAGGAGGTCTAGCCGTTATAAACTCACCGAAATTATGAACTCACGTATAATTTCTTAGCTGGCCAGTTAAGTATTCAATGCAATAAATAGATATAGTGTAGTATATGTATGTGAACGCGTGTATGCTGTTGACTTTGTTAGTAGTAATTTATTTATATTGCGCAAATTCACAATATAAATGTTCACGCGCTAAAAACAACAGGCTGACCTATTTGTTTTTCTACTTTACAGGTGGAAAAGTAACACGAATTGAACCAAAAGAAGGCAGTGTCGAAGGAGGCACGAAGCTGACCTTATATGGTTCAGGTAAGGCTCATTATGAGCCTAGCGTTTCTTACATGCGGTTTTCAACAGTAGTGAAATAGAAAATCGCCCAAGGGAACCTTAATTCACGCAGAGTTTCCATGGCAACAGTCCAAAATATATCTTTTAAGGTCGCACAAGCGTGTTGACCTTGAGAGAGTGTGTGAAAAACCTTGTCTCAAACAATACAGTTCCAGAAGAGAGGTTTTGTTAATAAAAAAATCCGTTTATAGATTTTATACGAAGTATCCCGCTGCCGTCGATTATGATTTGGAAAAAGAATTAATTATAAGATGCTATAGTAAGCATTTGAGATAAATAAGTTTCTTTCCCCGAAAAGGAAACTTGAGCTGTTTTTACCGTTCAGTAATTTGAGCCTCGACGTTTTGATGAAGTGCGCATTTGATCATCTTTCTATGCAAAAATGCGCAATTTAAATAATAAATACATTCTTATTCTTAGAAGAAAAACGAGTATTCAAATACCAATCTGGGATACTAAATGATAATCACCTCGATTGGCGTATGAACAATAAAGCATTTAGAATATCTGAATATCTGACTTGTAGTGGAGGCTGGAATTGAACAACTCGCTCCTTTCATTTCTGAACAGCAATTTTCTTGTTACAAATTGGATGTTAAGAATGTAATCGTAAGCTACTGCACAGAAACGTTTTTTTTAACAACAAACTGAACTGTGTAGATAAAATATTGCTTACTTCCGTCATTTTCCAAATTATTTAAGAAATATACGAAGGGGTTACAACCAAGCTATAGGTGGACCCATATTTTTCGAGTCTCACACTCACAGTTAGAACTGAAAACTGGAAAATCTGAGACAGTAAAAAGTCTGGGTCTGAAAAATCTTTGACTGGAAAAATCTGGGTCTGGAAAATCTAAGTCCAACTATGCCTTGGTGGGGTTACAGACAGGATTACTCCAGTCCTTATTTACTAACCAGCTGTCGCCGCCAATGGAGCATGATCATAGTTTTACCCTCCCCTACCAGAACACAATCCTCTTTAATTTTCCCCCTCACTTGCAAATCTGGTTCACTTGCTCTTCGAGATATTGGAAAAATAAGGAAGTATCTAGACAAAACTACAACTAAAAAACGTATTCATGCATTCGTCACATCGAAACTTGACTACTGTAATGGCCTTCTCTACGGCCTTCCAAGAACACTACAAAAATATCAACGCATTCTAAACTCTTCAGCTCGCATAACTACCCTGTCCAAAAGAAATCAACACATCACTCCTGTACTCCGTATACTACACTGGCTTCCCATCGATAAAAGAATATCCTTTAAACTGTTAATCGTCACTTACAAGGCTCTCCATGGCATTGCTCCTAACTACATCAAATATCTTCTCCATGTCTATACACCTGTCCGTTCACTTCGCTCAGTTGCATCTGGCCTAATTCTGACAAAGCCCACTTACAAAACTGAAGTTACCTATGGCGCTCGCTCTTTTTCTGTTGCTGCTCCGACCCTATGGAACTCTCTACCTATCACTTTGAAAGAAGCGGATTTGCTTGCCTCTTTTAAACAAATGCTATTAAAGACATACCTTTTTAAATCTTTTTAAAATACAATTTTATCGTCATACATACTTACATACTTTTTTAGGATATCGTACAATTTTTTTTGTAAAGCGCGTCGATAATTTTTGGGACAGGCACTATATAAAAATCTTTTAAAAATATTGTTATTTATATAATGTTAATACATATCTTATTAGCCTCATCTGCTTGGTCTGTATGGCAAGTTATGGATCCTTGTTTTTTCCTTCCCTTATTTATATATTAGTAATACTGGCTTGTGCTCTTCGCACTTGGGCCATAAACGGAAGGAATAAACTTGGTCCACAACTTTCATGTACCATGATATCAATTATATACTAATGGCTATAATAAGAGGTATGTTCTCAACAGGAAAAAAATATTAGAGTGCGTGGCAGGAATTTGCAGAACTTTATAAATAACAATAATTATAGTACACTTAAAACTTTCTATAACAATTGAAACTAAATGTACATGTACATAGAATAGGACTGGCACTTTAACACTCTGGGATAGTCTTTTTCACACCTGGAATCATCCCTCCGACAACACACACACACATAGTGTACACACACACACACACACACACACAAACACACACACAAACAAACAAACAAACACACAGACACACAAACAAACACATACAGACAGACAGACACACAAACAAACACACACACACATGTACACAATTAACAAACACAGACATACAAATACAAATACACACAAACAGACACACACACAAACAAACAAACAAACAAACAAAAACACACACACACACACACATACAGATGCACAAGAAATACAACGTACTGTGGCCAAGCGCTCTTCTTGCTCCTGTTGTTGTTCTTTTAACCTTTTCTTTTCTGCAGACTACATGTGTGGATAAAACAAAGTAGGGTGTAATGTGAGACCGTATAAATTACAAGTACATTGTACATTCATTTAAGTTTATGGATAAATGTCAATTAATTAGCATGCCTTATTTTATTTCTACATGGTAGTACAATCAGATACAACACTGAACATTATTAAAAGATCCTGAAGCTGTGAAAATTCAAATGATGTCACCCCTAGGCCTAGCTATTAACCTACAAAATCTAAATACATGTTTACTTGAATACCTTCACATTGAACTTGTTGAAAACTACACACAGCCCTATTCCAGATAATAAAAGCTTGATATTTGGAATCTAGTCTTTCTACAAATGTATTGCTCTAACTAAAGGAAACCACAGACAATGTCGAGCCATGCTTCGGCAATAATTACAATTTATTATTAATATTAAGTTTTCAGTATACATCACTTCCGCCATGAAAATAATTAAATCTAGCGTCCAAATAAATCTAAATATAAAAATCACATGACTGTATACACTGAAATGACTTGTAATAATTCATGAACTGACTCTAGGTCTATCAGCCAAGTAGGGTGTTGATTCTGGGCCCATGCACTTTTGTGGCTTGCATCACATTTTTGTCTAAAAGTGTTGTAATTCTGAGAAAAACAAAATCTGACACCAGGGCCATTTACCATTTGCACGGAAAAACCAGTTGGGATGGAATGGAACAAATGCGGTTCTAGCAGAATGAACTGTACCATTTGAATATCGAACTGAAAATTCAGGTTTCTCCACACAAATAGTAAACAGCCCGGAATTAATAATAATTATAATAAATTAATTACTTAATATATAGTGCAAATTAACATTGACATATGATAAAATGCGCTCTATCACTATGTTAGGTTTTCAAATGGTATGGTTCATTCCACTGGAAAATTCTCGAAAAGGACTTAAACTTATTCCTCTTTTGCCATTCCAACCGAAATGACCGTAAAAACCTGTATAATTTGTTTTGTTCCATCCCAACCAGTTTTTCCATGCAAAAGGTATAATATGGTCCAGGTCGCACTGGTCTATGTTAAACTCAGTGAAATTCTCACCTTCCCAATAGCTTCATCCATTTCTCTCTCCTTTGCTTCCTGTTGCAGTCTCCTAAGAAATCTTTTATTTTCTATCCTTTCCTCACTGGATAAATTTGCTTCCAACACTTTTTCTTGGGATATTCGTTTCAACTGATCTTCCCTCAAGATTTCTTTCTTCCTGTTCTCCGCCAGCATCTTCTGTTGCTGCGCATGCGTCAGGTTTGTTCTTCTGATAGAGGACTGCAGGAATAATGCAAGATCAATTAAGGGCATCAGAATGATAGTCAAGATTGCTGTTATATACAAGTTATCTTACAGGGTGATATAGCTTGCATAAGATGGCCCAGACAAACCCACATGGGGACATAGACCAGTTCAGAATCATTTAATTATTGCGTACATGAAACCAATATGGAGATAATAACTATTTAAAGTGATGCATGACACTCATCTGGTACATAAGAACTCAGACTGGTATTAAATAATTACATTTTACATCTAAAGACTGGTATGAAAATAACAAGCGATTAGTTATGTCAGCAGAATTACGGACATTTAGCCCCATTGCCAGTTAGCCCCAGGACATAACTTACATAAAGTAAGTTACAAGTACAGTATTTCTGTGAAACCCGAAATAGGAATATGTTCGCCATCTTCGATAAAGTAACATATATATATCTTTATTAACTCTCCAGCTTTACTATAGTCTATACATATGATCCGATAATATGGGGCTAATCGTCCGGTTCGAAATGTCTTACTGATGGGGCTAAGTATTGATGGGGCAAAACATCCAGATTCCTGTCAGCATACCTAAACAAAGCCTCAGGCCAACTGGTATGAAATAGTTTTACAATTCCAGGGGGTATCCCTTGGAAATGTATGTAAAAGGTTCCTAAACAGGGGGATGCAGATTACATTTGGCATGGCCCAATAGATCAATAAATGCCAATTGATATAATAATTAGCAATCACTAATCAGTGTTATATATATGCCACAATCGATTGATGAATGATTAACTGATATCAATTAACCAATATCAATTTACTGACTGCTATCGATTGACTGGCTGTATTTACAATGATCAATGTAATGCCAGGATGTATTAAATGGCCATGGGCATGGCACGATTCAATTTTTTTACAGATTTATGGTCACAAATTAACGACAAACTAAGGCGACTTTCCTCACTAGTACTCGCACGATTGACGACTCTTCACGGACACAGTGACTGAATGAGATGTAGGGAAGAATGCTCGCAAGGCAGCAGCTGATTATCTTAACTCAGCTGGTAGAAATCTACTATAACTACGACATCTTATCAAGGGAAACGATTTCAATATGATATTTACTTCAATATCCCGGGCAATACCTGGAACATTTGACCAAAATTGTTAGACAGTGGATAGAAATTGCGGCACGAAATTATCAAAGATTGCAGCTACAACGTTAAACGAACATTCAATTAAATTATTCAATATCGTAACATCGATTCTATGATGCTTAACATCGTATACAGCCGTACAGCCCAAAATGGAACTTTCCTCCATTTTAAAAAGTGGAGTCACTAACAATATCTTGCTTACCATCATTTTCGGGAACCAGATTAATCCGATTTCACTTTGAAGTCAAACAAAATAAACCTCCACTCCTGTAGCGTCTTTCTGTATCACTTCTAACCAACAGCGATCACTGAATTTTGCATAAATGTCCACAAAATCTAGAAACTTTTGGCCGAAGTTCCTTCGAAAATCTACCTTGTTGTTTGCCTCGCAACCAATGGAAGCCTCGCTCTGGTGCTCGTTCCCAGTCTACCACAGTTCAAATGTTGTCATAGCAACGATGTCAACGAAACGTTTTCTAGTGCCAGGACTTCCGGTGTATTAGCATCCGCGCGCGTCTGCCGAGCTATTAGACAAGAATGAATAACAATTTTTATTTCTGTTGATAATTTCTTTCTTCCGTGGGATTTGTGCTATTGTTATGGCAACTAAAGCGCCGCTGTGGGAATCTTTCACGTGGGGTTACTAAAGGAATGTCACGCGTAAAAATTCTTACGTCATGTGGTGAACCTGTTTTGAAGATGTATGCAGCTGCTATAGAAAACCAGTCTCGATTTTAATATTGTAGAATGCTGCAGTGCTTTTAATGCCACTAACAAACCGCACTACAAGCACACGTTAAGCACTCCACTGCACTACCACGATTTCACCGAAAATATAAATACGGTTTCACCACGCACCTAAGAGGTAATTTCAGCACTGATATGGACAAGACCACTTCAGAGGACGAGGTTAGCTATTGCTTCTCTAAACTTGCTTCGCTTGCACTGCATTTGTATCAATTAGTTCTTCTCCACGCCCATAAAGACTTTAATCAACATTTCTTGTTTTCCAATCTGCCCATAGGTCCGCACACTGTTTGTTAGCGGCCTTCCTATAGATGTAAAACCGCGGGAAATATATTTGCTTTTCAGGTCATTTAAGGTACTGTTGAATTTGAACTTGATTCTGTAGACTAAATCCTGTTAGACCTTTGCAATGCATAAAATGCATGAATTGATAAAATGATATTTTAAATTTGAATAGAGTAAAAAGCTTGATAAAAGGTCCCCTTAATCTGCTGAGTCAATCTAACGCTTTCGGTTTAAGTTCATCGATAACAGCTTGTCGATTTCGGGTTCAAACGGTTGACAGTTTGATAATCGATGTGCAAATATGCTTAACAAGTCGTTGAAAGTTCGGACAGGAAGCGCGGTGTTGTGAAGTGTCGCATCCACTCAACTCACTTATGAATATATTTGTTCGTTTATGTGAGTTTAGAGCTCAAATTACAGCTGGAAGTTCGGGAAGAAAAGCTACGAATCTAATGAAGATCAAGAACAAGAATCTACAATGAACTGTGATTAAAATCACACGCAAGAATGCTTCTAATCCGTTCAATACGCAGTCATATTTCATGAGGCTCTCCCTTGCCCTTTGTAATGTTTATTTGAAAACGAAATTTCATCAAATATGCAAACAAGCAAGGTTTATTTGGCGCTTTGACGGGCAAAGCATTTAGCCTTTAAACTCGATGTTATCCAATAGTATTTGAGGTTCTTATCTTAAAGCACTTAGTGCAATGTTACCTGGAAATTGAGTTCAAATCAAACGATTAATTTGACCTAACATTGGGGCGCTTTGGTATCAGTTTTCACGGTCGCTGATTCCAAACAAAATTGAAAGGATACGGAAGACAGGACAATTGGTTATTCAAGAGACAAGAAACAATTCCAAAATCAATTTGTGGTCAAACCGAGAACTTTTGAAGTATGATAATCTTAAAATCGAACGGATTAGTATTAAGTATTTTTTCACATGCACATATGTACTGAACATAGTCAAATTGGCTCGCAAATATTTGTTAGTTCGTGAAAATTAGGAGAATAAACAAAACATAATTTATGGAAAAATCCTGCTGTTTTCATGAATAGCGCAATTTCCATCGTCCCACTGGCACTGTACACTCGATTCTTTCCTTTCTAAATGCATAGGAGTTTTGAACAACAATAACAAACCGCCCCGTTGGTAATATTTCTGGCATCCACAATTTCTTATGTCGTATTCAATGTTTGCAACTAAATAAAAAAAACGTACTTCTCTGTTTAAGCTAGCACTATTTTAATTTTCGTTAATTTAAGTCGTGTTTGAATCAATATTCAGGCAGACATGTACCAGACTGTTTAATTCCTTCCCATACAGCGGAGGCTTCACCTAATATTTTCAAAACTGATTATTTTAATCGCCCCACTCCCGTTGCTTAACCTAACAGCTCTGCTATTTTTAGTAACTGTTCGCAAAGCCTGTGAACTCGGAGGCAAGTACACTTTATATATTTGAATAGATTTAGTTGAGCTATATTTCCGGCAATTTCTCGAGCACATACTTTAAAAGCGCACGAAATCCATTTTAGTAATTGTTTTGCGAGACTCAAATGCATTGGGACGAATATGTCTTAACTGACAGCTGTTGCAAAGCATTTGCACGGTAGTTAAAATTTTATAAATTAGCATTTCTTCGCCCAGGCTACCGGTGAATGCACTTAGAATATAAATAATATTTATTTATGGTTAACAATTTCAGTGGCAGAGCATGTTTAAAACCTCTCTTTTCAATACTATGCTCAACTTTGTCGATAGACTCAAAACAGCCTTTCAAAAGTGTACTTTTAATCGTATTGAGCCTAGCTAACGAAGGTTGCTACACTCAATAAAGCCAATTGTTTCCAAAACAGAAGCAATTGATTGTATGAATATATAAATGTTCTTTATGCGAAGCTAATCGTTGCCATTCCGGTTTAATTACATCTTGTGCAAAAACATTTCGGAGAATTGGAATTTTCGCAGCGTCTGAAGTAAACGTAACATATATTATCGAATAATATGAATTTCTGCAGAGAAATAAAGTCAATCGTCATTTTACAAGTACAATGTCCATACAACAGCAACCTTAACCGTCTGTGCAGGCTGCAGTGGAAATATGCTCCATAAATCATTAAATGGTTGCTTTGCATCTAAGTGGAGGCTAAATTGTCGATTTTAGAGCATTTAATTTAAGCCAGTGAAATATATTGAAATACTGGAGGGTCGCCAGTATGGCGTTAAGTATAACAAATTTGAACGGAAATACCGAGTAAATGTATATAATAATATAGTCTTATATAGATTCGTGTTATGTATATATCAATATTGTTATTGTTATTTGTATTTAAACAAGTGCCATTGAGCAGGAAAGGGGTGTTATTTTAACTTTAAGACCTTCTGGCGGTGGCGTTGGTTTAAATATTTGAGGCAATTAGAGTTTCTGTTTTTAAGGAAACATTTGCAAGTAAAATTCGTCTTCGTCGATAAATTACGGCGGACGGAGTAAATTTATTCCGGATCAGTTTTAGCATTCAACCAGGAATAATACCCTAAATGTTATGATACTCAATAAAAAGGTTTAGATAAGTAATCCAGGAGTCTATTCTATATGAACGGAGGTCTGTGAAAACACTGAACAAATAATTTAGTTTTGTTGTTCATTTTATCATAATGCTTTGAACACCCAGCAATTACCACACGGGAATATGCTAAAATGGAACATTCTAAATGTTCTATACACGGGAAATGTTTTGTTCTTCGTATACAATACACACAAATAACTTGCATTGTTTTTATTAGCTTCCATGGAACCATTATAAACGTCCGACCGTTTACAGGATATATTTATAGAGTCAGCATTCTTGAATAATTAAGACAGATTGTGTTAAACTAAGCGATTTTGTTTCTCTGTTCTAGGGGTATGATGGTTCACTATTGAAACTCACAGACAAGCAAGTATGTTTTTACCGAGTTGATTTTGTATTCGATCATAGTAATTGCCAATTGAACGTGGCTACTAGTATGACAATATCAAGTTTAATATTATATTTTAGAAATGACAAACGGTCAGTGACCCTTCTTCTTTTGCTGTGACTCAACAAATAAGCGATTGCCACTGTCCGCTTGCCTACAAGAGACACGCAACTCGTTTAAACCCTCGGCGTAGAGAAAGCGCTCGTCTTTGGAAAGAGGCCAACATAACTAATAATTGTCGGTACCCTATTAAACTTAATTTTCACCTCTTGTCTCATCTAACACCTCTTCTATTCGTGTGCGAAATGATGTGATACAACATACGGCAGAAAAATAATTGCCAATTGGTCTATTTCTCTGAACATTCAAACAAACTAAAATGCTCGAACCTTTTCTGAAGCGTCCATCGACAGAGACGTTATAAAATCCGTTGCTGTAGTCTTTCGGCGTTCTATCGGTAGCCTGACCTCAGACACTAAGAGATCCTTTCCCGCTGCAAAGGAAGATTAGCGTCTGAGGTCAGCTGGCACTGTCCATATATCGGAATAGTTCAAGTTGTGGTCTGTTTACTGAGGGCACTACTCAACGTCTCAGACAGAACTATTGTGAACCGCATTCAGCGGTCTAACTAAGTCCCTTACTGTTAAACCCATGTACTTCATGTAAATAAGAAGCTGAAAAGCCCCGCGGGGAGCAGATCACGTGACCCCCATTTCTCTATTGCCACGGCCTGACATTAACCCTACCTCTCATTTTATGGGTCACGTGACTTGTGGTTTCCTAGGGTCTTCTCTCTGAAGACGAGCTATATTGAATGCGTCCACAAAGATGGGGCCCATGTCTATATTTCGGATGGCCAAACCAGCCTTCTGCATGTAACGGGACATACATAAGGCACTGCAGAGCAAGTCTCCATAGCTTCTTCCAAAAACAATGATCCAATTTCAGACCAAATGTTCAAATGACTCGAAAACCATACCCTTCGGGCCACACATACCTATATAGCTCATGTGAAGGAGTATTCGAGTACCTCCCCTCCCTCCTTCCCTCACTCCCTCCCCGGGATTTCGATCTATCTCGGACAATTCGGGCTATCCAGACGGTAATTATAATGGAGACGTTCTACATTTGTACATCCCTCATTTGTAATTTTAGGGCACGCTTATACATCAAGAAGTGAAGAAGCTGCACGTTCTAACTGTTTTCTTGTTTTTATTTTCTGTTTCCTCCTCATCAAGGGAAAGCCTTCAGTAAGTATTTTAATACAAATATTTGTATAATTGTAATATAATTGTAATGTGATTCTTAATGTATGTGTATGTATGTATGTATGTGTATGTATGTGTGTATGTATGTGTGTATGTATGTATGTGTGTATGTATGTACGTATGTACGTATGTATGTATGTATGTATGTATGTATGTGTATGTATGTGTGTATGTATGTACGTATGTATGTATGTATGTATGTGTATGTATGTGTGTATGTATGTATGTATGTACGTATGTATGTATACATGTATGTATGTATGTATGTATGTATGTGTGTGTATGTATGAGTGTATGTATGTATGTATGTATGTATGTATGTGTGTATGTATGTATGTATGTGTGTATGTATGTATGTATGTATGTAT